>SMSR01015729.1:0-24839 GCA_019453355.1 Ceratina japonica
CGGCTACGCGCGCCTATACGGACGCGCGTACCCCTCTGATCGAACCTCTACCGAGTGCGCGTATACTCCTTCGCTGAAAATCCGCCGAACGTCCGCTGAATCTCCTGGGAACCGGTGATCGTCCTCTGCGAGCGTCTTTCAAATTCGTTTCTCCGTGTCCCGGGGATCGTCTCGCATTATTTCAACGAGCTCGAACGTTCGGCAAGGTAACGTGGTGCGCCGTTCGTTCGTCTATCTCCGTCGTATAGATATTCTTCAGCTTATCGCGGCCGATTTACTTGGCTACTCCTTATCGCGCCTCCTCGAATTCCGTCGATGTTTTCGCGTACACGACGACCAAGCGGGCTCAGTTCGGCTCGCGTCACGGCCCGACGAATGTTCCGTCCGCGGACCCAGTGAAAGTTTCGCTTCGACAACGGACACAACAGCTCCTGCGCCTAGAACTAATTGCGACCGACTCGGCGCGCGATCCACCTGCGGGGAGACCGTCGTCCGGAGATGTTGCGACAGATATTGGACGTCCTAGGAGGGAACGCGGTAACGGTTTCGTTCCCACGATATTTCTAGACCTCGCGGACGCGTACCGTGTGCCTCCGTGGTGCTATCGCGGATCCGCGGAGGCGTCTCGCATAGGTTGCGCCTCGCGTTCTCGACCGACGAAGACGGCGGCGGCCTTCGTTTCTATAATCGTTCGACGCGCGTTTCGTCGGCAGCCACGCGCCGCGGACAGATCGAATTCGCGTTCGTAAGAGAAGACACCTCGTCAAGGATGTCACGGCTGCGGTTTCGTCGCTGCGCCGATCCGGAGACGATCGCGTGCGTACGTTTGTACATATGCGCGGAGCAGTCGCGGACGACGCGTCGACGGGGCGACGATGTAATCGGGTTTTGTTCTAGCACGTTCCCGACGACGTCGCGCTAACGATCTTGATTCTGTTTCAGGCTCGAAGCGGAATGTCCGTGGGTTCGGGAGGGCGGGCGCCGTTTAAACGGGCAACAGCCACCTCTGTGCCGGTCGCGAACAAGTCCACGAAGCCCAGGTAAATTCCAAGAAAGAGAGAGAGAGAAATTCGAGTGAGAGCTGGTCAGAGGAGCGCATCGGACGCGTTCGCTTTCGTTTTTCACGCCTCGCCGCCCTTTTCACCCGAATCCACGCTTTTACGAACATTGCGAAACGCGCATTTAATTCAGGGCTTCTGCGCGCGAACTGCGCGTATAAGACGCATATATGTATGTATGTTCGGCTCCCGGTGAGCTTCAGCGACGTCGGTACGCGCCGACGACGACCACGACGACGACGACGAGAGTTGAGCGAGCGCGGCACAGATGACGGTACCGGGCAGGTTTGACGGCGGTTCGCTAGCGGCGACAAAGTCGAGGGACTGAAGAAGAGATCGTTGCTACGATCGTAAAAGACTGTAACTAACTCTGGCTTGTCGGGGAAACTGTCACATTATTATTTTTGTCAACAAATTTCATTATCCGTGCATCGCGATCGTCGCCGAGTAGAAATGAACGTCGATTCACATTTCTGAGAACGTTTTCAACAAGATCGTTGCAGCGATCGTAAAAAAGACTGTAATCAACTCTGTCTTGTCAGGGAAACGGTCAAGTTATTATTTTTCTCACAAAATTTCATTATGCTTGCATCGCAATCGTCACCGAGTAGAAATGAACGTCGATTCGCATTTCGAAGAACGTTTTCAACAAGATCGTTGCAGCGATCATAAAAAAGACTATAACTAACTCTGTCTCGTCGGGAAAACTGTAGCGTTATTATTTTTCTCACAAAATTTCATTATGCTTGCATCGCGATCGTCGCCGAGTAGAGAGGAACGTTGATTCACATTTCTGAGAACGTTTTCAACAAGATCGTTGCCGCGATCGTANTCACGTGAGTATAGCTCGTCGATTTCCCCTTCGCTCGATGAGTGCAACCTATTAGAAATCTTAGAATTATCGGCATCCGTCTCGGATACGATTCGGGAAACGATCTTTAATTCANTTCATTATGCTTGCATCGCGATCGTCGCCGAGTAGAAATGAACGTCGATTTACATTTCTGAGAACCTTTTCAACAAGATCGTTGCAGCGATCGTAGAAGACTGTAACTAACTGTGACTCGTCGGGGAAACTGTCACATTATTATTTTTCTCACAAAATTTCATTATGCTTGCATCGCAATCGTCGCCGAGTAGAGACGAACGTCGATTCACATTTCTAAGAACGTTTTCAACAAGTTCGTTGCAGCGATCGTAAAAAAGACTGTATTTAACTCTGGTTCATCAGGGAAACAGTCGTGTTATTACTTTTCTCACAAAATTTCATTATGCTTGCATCGCGATCGTCGACGTTGCCTCGTCGAATGTCGATTCACATTTCTGAGAACGTTTCCCTAGTTTTTTCGACTACCGTGGGGCGCGACGCCGTTCGAAAATCNTTCATTATGCTTGCATCGCGATCGTCGACGTTGCCTCGTCGAATGTCGATATTCACATTTCTGAGAACGTTTCCCAAGTTTTTTCGACGTCCGTGAGGCGCGACGCCGTTCGAAAATTCTCGTCCGTCGTCGGGGATATAGCTCAGTGGTAGAGCATTCGACTGCAGATCGAGAGGTCCCCGGTTCAAACCCGGGTGTCCCCTGGATATTTTTTATGCATCCTCGCCCACCCTCCGAATCTTTTATCCGGTGTTTACCTCATGAAAATTCAACGAGCTTCGTCGCTTCGTAACTCGTGCGACCGCGACGTCGCCGACGTCAATCGTGACACGTGCCTAGCGCCTAATAGTAAACGTGATCCAAGGCACCGGGCCGTTTCGGAGACGGTCGTCGTATATTTACCCGTAGAACTCCGTCCGCGCGCATTCAATTTACTTCTCTGTTACGCTTCCTCTGTCCCGTTCTTCGGCGCCGGACGGGGCGGAAGTCGCGAAACAGGTGTCCCGCAATCGATTCTAAGGATCTTTGTGAATTCCAGATCGAAGCCCGAGCCGAGGCTGCCGTCCGGCGGTGGAAAGAAACGGGACGTGGTCGCGTCGCTGTTCGGGCCGCGGAGGCCGGCCGGCAGAAGAGCCGACCGTTCCGGGAGGCAGGAGGCGAGGGTAGAGGAACGGCTCAAGTAAGTTTTCTGACGGTCGGAACGCGCGGTCGGATTACGGGCCGCGCACACGCGACTTTTGCCAGTTAGGCGCGCGCGACCCTCTTATTTCAAGTGGCCGGCGAAAAAGTGAAAAGGAAAATGTGCGACGCCGCGTGTGCTCGTCTTTGGTTCGCGCGGGTTCAACGACCCGACAAACGTCGACGTCTACGCTCTCCCGTCCTCGCGATTCCTCGTCGCGGCGTACGCGACGGCAGGACGCGAGTCCACTTTTTCTGCCGGACGCCCGACGACTCTCCGCCGACGATCGGTCGAAAAAACGAAAGACGGTTCTGTTTCGACTCGTCGTTCTCATGAACGCTGCGCCGCCGTATTATACGGGGTGGATTACGATCTGGTCGGCCCGGTCGAGCTGCACGCGTTTCTTTCTTCTAACGTTTCCCACTGAATCATACCGTTTGACGTAAGAGACCCGTTTCGACTGGTCCGATCCTGTTCCACGCGACCATAAATCGGTTTTCGATTACACCAGATAATTCGCCCTCTCTTTTTACCGCGGCCGCCACGCTTCCCGATGCGCGTCTACCTGCTACGAGGCCCGTTACGGCTCGTCGTCGTCGTCGTTCGATCAGAAGTTTAAAGACGCGGTTCCCAGCGAAAGGACGAAAAGGGAGGCGGACTGGACGAAAGAAAGGGCAGGTAGTAGGGGAACGGACCGATTCTTTTCCTCGGGACCTCCAAAGCGGCGACCCACTCCGACGGACCACCGTATACTTAGCGCACTAATGAAAAGTTATTAGTGACAAATGTATGGATAATTTAGGGAAGAATTTAGGGNGACGTCGGACAACCTACTTAAACGCATACTCGGTGAATCAGAAGTCGACGAGCGATCCTGCGACTTATTTCGCGTTCAGCGGTGACTCCGACTTCTGTACAAACCGGCTCCGACCTCTGAACCTATACAGAACTCGGTGTATCTGTCGATTAGGCGAAAACCTTTGTCGTTAGAAATGTACGCTTACGCGGCAGGCTATCGCGAATGGAATCGTTTAAGTACACTTATGGCTTTGAAGCGACTTTTGAGTACACGTGCCCGTGTGTGTGCATGTGCTCGTGATTACCCAAGCCGATCGAGCGAAAACTTGGAATGGAATGACGTCAGCGCGCGCGCCAACCGAGCCATCGTCGACTTCTCTTTATCTGTTGCTTCTACCTAATCGTTTATCTAACCGAAAGGAGAATCGGGCCGCGGAGAGACAAAACCACCGTCGAATCATCGTCGCTGATTGTTATTTAGCTGTCAATGGCACCGATGCATCATCGCGTTGCTCCGTCGGAAAACTTTTGCACTAGAATTGTTCGCGGTATCTCTACGAAAGAAAAATACCTTCGCGCGGCCTTTATATCGATCGTACGTCGCCAAGTCGTACGTCCTACACCTGGCGATAACGCGTTATCTTCCTCGCGTCTCCTTGGAGAAAGATAACACCCGATTCCTTGGATATACAGTCATCGGCGATCTTGATTCGTTCTACTAGCGTTGCAAATCGATTTCGGGGAAAGTACCTCTCGATCGGGACTGTACATCGGGAGGTACATCCTATATCTATTTAGGACGATAGACGAATCGTAGATGAGCGTTTAACTCCTTGCCGTACTTTAACGAGTCTGACTGGTGATTATTTATTTATTTATTTTACATCTGTTATTCTTATTTCTAATTATGTAAATCTTTAATTTTCTTTTTCTTTTCTTTAACTGCTGTTTTATTGTCATTGCAATTGTAAAGGGCCAATTGACCCGTAAAATAAGTAAATAAATAAATTATAATTTTGTACTAGATATAAATATCATGAGTCGAACTGGTGATGAAAATTTTATAGCAAACGTGGGTATCAGAAATCAGACTCGTGGTTGTAATCTCATGTCCACCCAGAATGTGCAAAGTTTATTGTACGTATAAAAAACGGAGGAAAACTCGACTTAAGAATGGACAAGGCTCGAAGTTTCCCGAGTTAAATGGTACGGGAAGGGGTTAATCTCGACGTAGCCCGCGGCTGCGGGAACGCGGTGACGTCTCCGTAGCGCACAGAAACGTCGTACAGAATGTTGATCGGTATATATGAATATAACGCGCGAGCGTTAGCGTCTCGGCTCGAGCGCATCGACGAGTCTACGTGACTACATCAACGCGGAGGACGTTCTCCCATTGATATTTCGAACGCGCGCGCACAGGCATATGTACACCCGGCAAATGTTAATCGACGGCGAACGCAATTATGCGCTGTCTCGCGCGATTAGATCTATAAGGCGTCGTCGTCGTCGTCGTCGTCGATACGCGAACATAACTCGGTATTTAGGCGTCCTGTTTGTTCGTTTACGACGTTCGCGTTCCAGATACGTTCCGAGGGGGTTTCGAGCCGCGGTGTACGTTACGTCGTACCATGTGTCGACCGTATGAGAAAACTGGTCGACGAAGCGTCTGCAGATCTCGTGGCCTCCTCGACCGAGCCCAGCTTCTGCTTTCTCCTCTCGCTTCCTCCGCGCGTCGGTCCCTCTTCCACGTGTACATGTATACGTACGCGTTAAATACGTGCTCGAAAGTCGGCGAAGACCGTCTTAAGCCCCGGCGACGCCAATTAAGCGTACGTATCTCTCCGTTCCTCTCTCGTCTTGCCTTTCGATCGACCTCGCGACTCGTCGATCCTACAGAATCGTCGATTATCCTACAGTCTCTGCGAACCTACAGAAATTTATATGTGCACCACTGATGTGCAGCGTCCTTTGATTGTTGTTGAAGCAAACATTGTGAACGTTGTTTCTTTTATACGAAGCGATGCGTAATAGCGGGACGTCGAAAAAGACCAGTGGCATCGTCGTCGTATATTGTACGCGCACAGTAAGCTGGTGAACGTCAAGAGTATATATTCGACGCCGTTAGCTGTTAGAAACGCTTACGTTCGTGTTCTCGAGCCCTTCGTCCGGCAAAGTGGTCGGGTGTCGAGTGTCGGGGCCCGTAGTGGGAAAACCGCCTCTGGAGAGGGGGTACAGAACACGGTCTCAGTCAGTTCTCGCTCTTCTCGTCGTCGTCGTTCCCGACTCGACCACTCGTCGTCGTCGTCGTAGTCGTACCGTCGTACGTCCTCCTCAGTTCCAGATGCACCGTCGCAAAGTTCGCGTCGTCCCGTATTCCGACCGAGAAACGGACTTTCTAAGTAGTACCGCGAATTAAGACCGATCGCCGTATGCTTCTCTCCTCCGAGAGACGTGGGACTCGTTCGCGTCGAGAGAGTTGTCGGTGCCGTCGTGCGAGAGGCTCGAATAATTAGTGGGATCTGTTCCGGGCACCGATGCGTCTGGACGACACCTCGGCGGCTCGTTTCACCGTGGCTACGCCTCGGAGCGGTTTCGGATCGACGTCCAAGAAGTATGCGATCGTGTCCCCGTCGGATCCGGGCATCGTCTCCTCGAGGAAACGCGCGAGCGCGTCGACGCAACAAGTGGTGGTCGCCGTCGGAGGCCGCCNGCTTCTGCTTTCTCCTCTCGCTTCCTCCGCGCGTCGGTCCCTCTTCCACGTGTACATGTATACGTACGCGTTAAATACGTGCTCGAAAGTCGGCGAAGACCGTCTTAAGCCCCGGCGACGCCAATTAAGCGTACGTATCTCTCCGTTCCTCTCTCGTCTTGCCTTTCGATCGACCTCGCGACTCGTCGATCCTACAGAATCGTCGATCATCCTACAGTCTCTGCGAACCTACAGAAATTTATATGTGCACCACTGACGTGCAGCGTCCTTTGATTGTTGTCGAAGCAAACATTGTGAACGTTGTTTCTTTTATACGAAGCGATGCGTAGCGGGACGTCGAAAAAGACCAGTGGCATCGTCGTCGTATATTGTACGTGCACAGTAAGCTGGTGAACGTCAAGAGTATGTATATTCGACGCCGTTAGCTGTTAGAAACGCTTACGTTCGTGTTCTCGAGCCCTTCGTCCGGCAAAGTGGTCGGGTGTCGAGTGTCGGGGCCCGTAGTGGGAAAACCGCCTCACGGAGAGGGGGTACAGAACACGGTCTCAGTCAGTTCTCGCTCTTCTCGTCGTCGTCGTTCCCGACTCGACCACTCGTCGTCGTCGTCGTACGTACGTCCTCCTCAGTTCCAGATGCACCGTCGCAAAGTTCGCGTCGTTCCGTGTTCCGACCGAGAAACGAACTTTCTAAGTAGTACCGCGAATTAAGACCGATCGCCGTATGCTTCTCTCCTCCGAGAGACGTGGGACTTGTTCGCGTCGAGAGAGTCGTCGGTGCCGTCGCGCGAGAGGCTCGAATAATTAGTGGGATCTGATTCCGGGCACCGATGCGTCTGGACGACACCTCGGCGGCTCGTTTCACCGTGGCTACGCCTCGGAGCGGTTTCGGATCGACGTCCAAGAAGTATGCGATCGTGTCCCCGTCGGATCCGGGCATCGTCTCCTCGAGGAAACGCCGCGCGAGCGCGTCGACGCAACAAGTGGTGGTCGCCGTCGGAGGCCGCCGCCGAGCCGAGGAGCAGTAGTCCTGGCCCGAATCTCTCGTGCCGCCACGTTCCGCTCGTCGTACGACGCAGGAGCGTCGCCCGCGACGACGGTGTAAACTCGAAGGAGTCCGAGGAACGGGAGGAGGAGGAGGAGGAGGAGGAGGCCGCGGAGAGCTCGTGAACGTGGACGACAAGTGGCTCGAGGTCGAGCATCTCTTCGAATTCTCGTGTCACACGTTGCGCCGAGCCGATCGTTCACCGTCGTGTAACCTCGGCCCCGAGAAGAAAGTTTCGGAAAAAGGATATATAATTTTTCCCTGTATTCCGGTTAAACTTGGAGCCGAACGTTAATTGGACGACACGCGCGAAAGTGGCACGAGCAGCACCAGTGGCTGGCTGTTCTTTTCCGTAGCCGCACTTCTTCGTCCCAGATCAATTCGTATTCGTACGAACGTGGAACCGAGCTATAAGCGTATATATCGCGTCGTCGATCGTGCGCCCGTGATACGCGCCCGTTCCTCCGGTTATGGGATTCCGATCGATCGCGGGATCGCGTCGTCGTAGATCGAGTGCAACGGCGACGGTGGTGGTGCGCGAATGACTCGCCGATCGGACCATGCTTATCGTCGACGATATCGACGACGATGCGTCAATCGTTAGGCGAATTCTCGCGTACAGGAGGGCAACGGTCTAGTTTTAATTTCGATCCGAGTGGAAAGTAAAGTGCGACGCGCGACCATGATGAAGTTCAAATCGCTGTTTCGCAGAGGCCAACAGAACCAGCAGCAGCAGCAGCAGCAGCAGCAGCAACAACCACCGCCGCCGCCGACGCAGCAGCAGCAGCAGCAACAACAGAATTCGCTGCGCTCGGCGCCGAGCGTCTCCTCCCTGGAGGCGAAGAACGAGAATCCGGCCGCGGCCAACTGGGACTCGAAGGGGGCCGCCAAGGGGAACGCGAGGGCCGGCTACAATCCCAAGGGGCCCGTCAAGGGGTCCAGGATGCAGGAACTCGAGCGTGAGATCGACGTGTTACGCAAGGAACGCGCCCGGCTCGAGTCGAATCTACGCGAGGCCTCCTGCGACGCTCAGAGGCTGCGGGAGCTACGCGCCGAACTCGCTTCCCTCAAGGTAAACCGTCGACGAATATCGCCCGTTACTAAATAGGTATAGTTCGAGTGTCGAGTGAAATAGGAACCGCGGCTCGCGAAATCCTGTCGTCCTTCGATCGGCGGCAAACGGGATAGCAGGATAAAAAATCGGAAGGACCATTGTCCCGGGGCGCGACAGGTGTCCGGGGGAGATCGAACTCTCGACGAGATATAAATTGGACGCTGCAACGGAGTCCCAGCGTCCGCCGCCGCTGGTCAGATCTTTTCTTCGCATTCCGATCCCTCTCCCCGCCTTCTCTTCAATCGTTCACCTCGTGGATCCGCTCCTCCCACTTCGATCCGTCAACGTGGACCGTACAAGGTAAAGAGACGCGGTGAACCGTCGTCTTCGCGGGCGGTTTCCGAGGCGGTTTCTTCGTCGACTTCGGCGACGATTCTGGGTGAACGTGGGTGACGCTTTTTCTCTGTAAAAACTCTCGTGCTAGTTGTAGGATCGGCTGCGGGACCGACGATGCGGGGAGGACGCGTGAAACCGATCGACGATCGGAATCGTCCGTTCGTACGTTTTTGCCGCGTTAAAATCGTCCGTCGGCGTTGTCCCGCGTCGGCCAGAGGGCGTAGAACGTGGGGATGTTTACGGCGGAGGAAAGGGAAGCTCGCGAAGCGAAACGACTGCGAACGCTATGAAAAAACGTTGTCACTCGTCGTCCACGGTAAACGACAAGGTACACCTTGTTTTATAGCTCGTTTCTGTTCCTTAGGCGAATCGTAAACAGCTAATGGCCGCGCGTTTAGAAAGTAGCGAGGCCGTCGGTGAAACGGTACGGAACCTAACCTAGGAGAACGATGACACTTGTTCGCTCGTACCCGACCGCCGGCTGTAATCGAGGGGAAAAGGAATCGTCGCCTCTTCGCCTTGAATCGGAAACTAGGATTTGTTCGCGTCGTCGCCGCGCGTCGACCGACCGACCGTATCGCGTTTCCTCGTCCCGTTCGGTTCGAGTAATTAGAGTACGCGTACGTAGCCGTTGTTGTCGACCACCATGTTATGTCCTTTACGTAAGCCTCCGGCTCTTGTAACGCGGTCGAGAGNGCAGCAGCAGCAGCAGCAGCAGCAACAACCACCGCCGCCGCCGACGCAGCAGCAGCAGCAGCAACAACAGAATTCGCTGCGCTCGGCGCCGAGCGTCTCCTCCCTGGAGGCGAAGAACGAGAATCCGGCCGCGGCCAACTGGGACTCGAAGGGGGCCGCCAAGGGGAACGCGAGGGCCGGCTACAATCCCAAGGGGCCCGTCAAGGGGTCCAGGATGCAGGAACTCGAGCGTGAGATCGACGTGTTACGCAAGGAACGCGCCCGGCTCGAGTCGAATCTACGCGAGGCCTCCTGCGACGCTCAGAGGCTGCGGGAGCTACGCGCCGAACTCGCTTCCCTCAAGGTAAACCGTCGACGAATATCGCCCGTTACTAAATAGGTATAGTTCGAGTGTCGAGTGAAATAGGAACCGCGGCTCGCGAAATCCTGTCGTCCTTCGATCGGCGGCAAACGGGATAGCAGGATAAAAAATCGGAAGGACCATTGTCCCGGGGCGCGACAGGTGTCCGGGGGAGATCGAACTCTCGACGAGATATAAATTGGACGCTGCAACGGAGTCCCAGCGTCCGCCGCCGCTGGTCAGATCTTTTCTTCGCATTCCGATCCCTCTCCCCGCCTTCTCTTCAATCGTTCACCTCGTGGATCCGCTCCTCCCACTTCGATCCGTCAACGTGGACCGTACAAGGTAAAGAGACGCGGTGAACCGTCGTCTTCGCGGGCGGTTTCCGAGGCGGTTTCTTCGTCGACTTCGGCGACGATTCTGGGTGAACGTGGGTGACGCTTTTTCTCTGTAAAAACTCTCGTGCTAGTTGTAGGATCGGCTGCGGGACCGACGATGCGGGGAGGACGCGTGAAACCGATCGACGATCGGAATCGTCCGTTCGTACGTTTTTGCCGCGTTAAAATCGTCCGTCGGCGTTGTCCCGCGTCGGCCAGAGGGCGTAGAACGTGGGGATGTTTACGGCGGAGGAAAGGGAAGCTCGCGAAGCGAAACGACTGCGAACGCTATGAAAAAACGTTGTCACTCGTCGTCCACGGTAAACGACAAGGTACACCTTGTTTTATAGCTCGTTTCTGTTCCTTAGGCGAATCGTAAACAGCTAATGGCCGCGCGTTTAGAAAGTAGCGAGGCCGTCGGTGAAACGGTACGGAACCTAACCTAGGAGAACGATGACACTTGTTCGCTCGTACCCGACCGCCGGCTGTAATCGAGGGGAAAAGGAATCGTCGTCTCTTCGCCTTGAATCGGAAACTAGGATTTGTTCGCGTCATCGCCGCGCGTCGACCGACCGACCGTATCGCGTTTCCTCGTCCCGTTCGGTTCGAGTAATTAGAGTACGCGTACGTATAGCCGTTGTTGTCGACCACCATGTTATATCCTTTACGTAAGCCTCCGGCTCTTGTAACGCGGTCGAGAAAGAGACCGACGAGGTCTATTAGGGAAAGAGCGGATAAACGCTTTCGGCCGGCTCGAAGAGGAGTGACTTCGCGTGGTTCGCACGCGTTCACGTGGACGATCTCTAAACAGTTGCGGATGTTCTCGTGATCGCAGGAACAGCACAGCTTGGAGTTGGAACGTCTGGCGGAAGAGAACGAAGTTCTCCGGGCGAGACTCAGGGACGTGGCTCATTCTCCTCTGTCCGATACGGAGAAGCAACAGCTGCTTCTGGACGCCTCGAGGCTGCACAATTCCGCACCGGCGTCGATAGCGATCCCCCAAGATGAAGGTTCCACGACCGTCGCGAACGTGCCCCAGGACAGTGCTCAGTGCACCACTCCTGACTGGGACAAGCGTTCTTCCAGTTCCGTGTCCGAAGTCTCCGTCGCCTGCCTGCAGGACAGGATTCTACAAATGGAGGAGACCCACTATTCGACGAACGAGGAGTTGCAGGCAACGATTCAAGAACTGAGCGATTTGCAAGTGCGTATATCTTCGCGGTATCAGAGTGTACTGCGTCTTCGTTTTCTACAACAGCCCTCTTCTTTCTTATACAGGCGCAGCTCACAGAGTTGCAAGCGGACAACGAGAGACTGACCGAGGAGAAGGACGTGCTTCTGGAGTCGCTGTGCAGGCAAACGGAGAAACTGGAGGACTCCCGATCGAAAGTCGACACGCTGCAGGGTCTGTTGTTGAGGGAGGAGCAGCCTCAGGAATCGTCCAAAGGATACAACACCGAGCGGGAGCAGAAACTAGTAGACCTTTTAAAAGTACGTAATTTTCCGTTAGATCGTTAGGTGGTAAATCTCATTCGGGCAGGGAATCACCGCGTCGATCGATTGCAGAGCGCTCAAGAAGAACGGGAGTCGCTGCTGCAGAAACAGGAGGAGTTGACATCCGAGGTGAAGAGCCTTCGAGCGGCGGCGGAGATCAGCGCGGCGGAGACCGAACGGTTGACCAAGTGCGTGCACGTGCTCGAGTCTTCGTTGGAGACGGCCAACATCGAGCGGAGGCAGCTGGACGTAGAGTTGGCGGAGGCCAGGCAGGACGGTGCGAACCGGAACATAGAGATCAGCAGGTTGGCCACGCTTTTGGAGAACGCCCGTGCCAAGATCGAGGAGTTGGAGCAGTCGAGGCAGGTGGAGAACAAGAGCGAGGCGGACGAACTCCTGGACGCGGCCAGGCGGGAAAAGGACACGTTGGAAACGCAGGCGGCAGCGTTGCAGGAGCAGCTGGCACGGTCGCATTGCGACCACGATCGTCTCAGGGATCAATACTCGCAGCTTCAGGAAGAATACAAGGTAGGTTGCATTAGTGACGGAAGAGAGAGAGAGAGAGATCGGTTTGACACGTCATCGGGTTTCGTTCTTTCAGGTAGCGCGCAACAATGCCAAGTCGGCGATCGACGACCTGGAGTACAGGCTGGACCAGTTGAAGGACGAGAGACTGTCCGTGAGCACGGAGCTGCAACTGGTGAGGGATTCGCTGGCTGAATTGCAGGCGCAGTGTCAGAGGCACTTGGAGGACAAGAGGGAGTTGAAGGCGGCGTTGAACGAGGCGCAGAGACGGGAACGCGAAGCTCAGTCCCGCCAGTACGAGCTGGAGCGTTCCCTCGCCGAGGAACGTAAGCTGAGGCAAGAGGAGATCGCCGAGTGGGAACAGTTTCAGACGGATCTCTTGATGACCGTTCGGGTCGCGAACGATTTCAAGACAGAGGCCCAGACCGAGTTGGAGCGCGTCGTACTGGAAAACAAGGTGCAGAGGGACAAACTGAGAGCGTTGGAGGCGCAGCTCGACAAACTGAACAAAGGTAAGTGAATCGCCTTCACTTGGCGCGCGGTTCTCTTCAGACACAGGTCGGAGACGATCGGCATAAAGAGAATTTTAGTTCGGACCGCGACGTTAGGCCAGGGAAATGATGCCCGTTCAACCGGTCGACGTGCATTAGGAAAAACGATTGACGTTGCGTATCTTAACGTGGCTATGGATCGAGAGTAGTCGATGCGATACACCTACATGTTATCTGTATTTTTCTTTTTTCAATTTCATTCGGATGTCAGGCAGCGCCGCAGTTCCTCAAACTAAGAGTTTCGGTAGCACTGCTGGAAATACTCGCAAGCCTGCCAGCTGTATTTTGAAACGCGGCCGTACCATCGTAAAGAGACGGCACGATTCGAAAAAGGCCGCCTCGATACCCGATTCGATTTACGACGCGACGATAACAAGCGAAGTCCGTGGCGCGAGTAACACGAGAGAGAGACGTTCGGTTACTCGTCGGGAGGACGTCGAATCCGACAATCGCAACGGTGGATCGTATTCGAGAGAGTCCAGCTCCGGACTGGACGAGAAACCGATTTCGGAAGGAGGAAACGACTGCGCCCGTCTATCGCTCGAAACGAAAGACGGTGATCCTCAGGAACCACGTCTCTCGAAGGAGACTTCTTTCGTCGAAGACGCGAACGAGTTTTCGAAGATCGGCGAGGATTACCCGAAATTGTACATAGCCCCGGTAGTATCAGTTTCGGACAGGAAACCAGCAGCTGGTCGGTCGACTTTATTGAAGAACATAAAGGGCATTCAAAACGTTGGAACAGACTCGTACGGCATCGAGATTTCGAACAGCCGATTTTTCGTCCCCAAGAACTACGTGTACTCCGGCGTAGAGAACGCGATGGACGACTTGAGGTTCGAAGTGGATCCGGAGATGAGGAAAGTGTTGCAGGAGAGCGCTGAGACGAACTCGGTGAACGCGGATAAACCGGAAGACGGTGGCGGTCAAGAGTCGCGTCGGTCGCAGAAGGTCCGAGCGGAGGACACGAGGGACAAAGAGAATTCATTGGCTTTACGAAGTTCCAGAGACTCGGAGGAGGAACGCGACCACGACTCCTCCCTGCAGACGAAACGTAGATTGTTTCTGAAGAAAAGCGAGTCCAGAACGGGCAGCGAAATCGTCGACTCTCTTTTGGATACCAAGCAAAACGGTCTTAACTCTGGATTAAAAAATCGATCCTTTTCCAATTCCTTAGACAATCTTACTCTACGAAACGGTACCGNGGATTAAAAAATCGATCCTTTTCCAATTCCTTAGACAATCTTACTCTACGGAACGGTACCATCGATAACGTGAACAATAGCGAGAACGCGGCACCTCCCAGACCGATTCCACGGCCGCGAAGTATCCCGATCGCTTCGAGTCTGTACCGAAAACCGGAAATCTTGGACGTTTCGAATACGAAAAGGGACAAGGACAGGGAGAAACACGGTTCGATTCTCGCCTCGGTGGAGAATTTACCCAGAGCTACCGTGGACGCGTCGTCGGCGTCGCCCGCGTCGAAGAACGCTTCGAAGGAAGAAGTGCGCGCGACGGATTCGACGCGAAAGATCGCGAACGACGCTTCGAAATTCGAGGACGAACTGCAGGAGACCAGGCGGGGTCTGACCCTTTGCGAAGAGAACAGATTGAAACGAATGAAATTTCTAAACACGAACTTATTCCAATCCGAGGCGAGCGCAGAGTCCGAGGGTAGAAACGGGCCGGCGGTCGTCGACGAGAAGAAGANGCGAGCGCAGAGTCCGAGGGTAGAAACGGGCCGGTGGTCGTCGACGAGAAGAAGGAAAGCAATCTCGATTCGCCGTCGAAGGACAGAGAGCCTTCGATCGGGAGGACGTCGTCTTTGAGAGAGAAATTTGAGACGATCGTAGAGGACGTGGAACTGAGACCAGGCCGGCAAATAGGTACAATACGCGACCGTAAGTCGCCAAAACACCGTAGTGTGGAAACGTGGTTTTGCTTGTATTTTCGCAGAGTTCAGTTCCCCGAGTTTGTTGTTTATCCTGGTCTCTCACGTGTGAAAACACTCGTAATTACATCATCCCCCCTCGTTGCCATAGTCCGAAGCGTATCTCTTCTAGGTCTCCCCGTTCTCTTTCACTCGTCACAGTGTCTGGATTAATCGTTGTACCAGCTTACGTTCTCTAGTCTTTTTGTTTCCACGCCCTGGAATATATACGTAGCTTTCATGTTTTGTTCTCTCTCTCTCTCTGTTTCTTTTGTTTTTTTGGTCGTTCCTCGTCGAACCACTACCTCCACGCCCGTTTCACGCTCACTTTCAACGAGTAATAACGTTCAACCTGTAAATATTAATTTGTGGTCTTGTACGAGCCGACAGGGCCGGAGTTGTCTCTTCTTTTCTCGTCACACGTTTGTGCTTTCTTTTTACGTGTAAAACATAGCGCTTATTGCTTATTTTCGTTCTAGTTCGGGTAACGGCGAAGTCACCTCCGAAACAATTCGCGTTGTCGATATTTCAGCTAACCAGAAGGTGACCCAGCAGCCGCAGCAGCGACCGGCGAGCACGACGACGGAGACCCAGCAGTGCGTGCTGACCAGCGTGCAGCAGGAGATTGCCGCTCGTCGGAAGGCCAACATATCGCGGCAGGACTCGAGGCTGTCCGTGAAATGTCTGATAGAGAGCATCGAGAACGCCACGAAGCAAGCGAAAGCGGGTACGACACGGCCAAAGACCCGTCGATCGTCTCGGCGTTAATTCCATTTTATCGTCGTTGTTCGATCCGCGCAGGTCCTGGAAGTCGCAGTAGTTCCACGTCCTCCCTCAATTCCATCGGGACGAACGATATAATGACGATGAAGGCTCCGCTCCGGGACCAGCAGCAGATCAACAATCTCATATGCACGGCGAACACCACGAACAACAACAAGACTCAAGCTACGATCGCCAGGAAGCCACTGTCAGGTAATTTTAAAGGCGGCTCGGATTCTCCGCGCTTACGACGCGGCGAAATTTTCGGCAGCGGTCGGTCATCAATCGTTGCGAAACCTTTCGGTGCAGAGACAAAGACCACGGTTCCAGTGGTATTGAATCCTGGCGAGCTGCTGGACTCGGCCGCGTTGAACGCCAAGGCCATCGACTTTGTGCGCCGGAACAGCGTGACGGACCTGTCGGAGCGGAAGGATCCTCTCCTCGGGCTGATAAAGAACGGCGGCTCGAAACGCAACGCGTTGCTGAAGTGGTGTCAGAACAAGACGATCGGCTATCGGAACATCGACATCACGAATTTCAGCAGCTCGTGGAACGACGGACTGGCGCTCTGCGCCATTCTTCATTCCTATCTCCCGCATAAGGTACCCTACGACACGTTGACGCCCGTTGAGAAGAGGAGGAACTTTTCCATCGCTTTCTCCGCCGCCGAGAGCGTCGGCATACCCACCACCCTGGTGCGTTTCATCTCTCACTGTCCCGTCGATTTAATTTTTACGCGTTTCCGATGGGAGTAAGCATTGACGAAGGTCGATCTGATTCGCAGAACATAGGGGAGATGTGTCAACTGGAGCGGCCCGACTGGCAACAGGTAATGACGTACGTGACCAGTATTTACAAGCACTTCGAAACATAGTTTATTGGTTCTGGCATCGCCGCGGCGGGTCCCGAGGCTCTCCTACCGAGAGCGAATCAAGAACAAGATCGTCTAGTCAAGCAAAAACTATCCAACGAACAGATTCTATAGGGAAAATATTCTTTCCGAGGACATCTGGTCTTTGTGGATTTTCAAGGACCGCTGGGTTCGCAGCACTGCCTGTACGTGCGTCTACGCTCAGAGTACGATCGCGAACGTCTCTGAGACACAGCAGCCCAACACCAAATGGAATTGCTTCTTCCTTTCTGACTATGAGACTGATCGTTTTTTATGTATATATAAAAGTATATATACGCGGGCACACGCGCGTGCACGCGCACGCCCAAGGACACGAGAACCAGAGGCAAAGAAATAAGGAGGAGCAGGCTTTTAATAGAGAAACGAACGTAGACGGAGACGCAGGAAAAGAATGCAAGCTTTACGTGTTCGATCTTTATGCATGTGCATCTCTCTCTCTCTCTCTATCTATCTATCTCTCAGTGCCTCCTTGAAAAGCCAACGCGTCATCATTTTACGGTATTGACATGTGCGAGAAGAATTTTTTCTCTATCGATCGACGTCGTGAAGCTTCGCATCTCTCGCAACTACGAACTGACCCAAGTGTCGAGATATATAGTTCCGTTCCTCTCGTACCGTGAGTATTTTTATACTTGTGTATTATTTTTCGAGAAACTTTTGTAAAGTTTTAAACGAACGAACGTGTACAGAACCAAGCGCCTTAATTTAAAGAAGAAAAAAGATAATACCTAATTTATTGCGTTAGTCGCGTTTTTAGTGTATACATATATAGACTTGTATAAGAGGAATATATTGTACGGAAGCCGAGCAGCAAACTTATAGTAGGGAAGACGAGAGAGTTTTCAGGTTCTACTTCCCCCGAGTACAGGTGAGGTACGAACAAAGAGATATTCAGTAAAGATTAAATTCTCTGTGATATAGCGAGATAGCCCCGAAACAGAGATGAAAACGTTATCGTTATTGCTATTATTATTACTATTATTATTATTATTACGATTATTATTATTACTATTATTATTATTATACGATTATTTACTACTATTAATGCTATTATTACAATTAATATCATCCTCATCGTCATTGTTGTACCATTGTAGACAATACGCTGTCTGACATAAAACAATAAACTTGCCTACTGACTATTCACGGGGTCGGCGTACGAAGAACGAAGACAGAGAATATATGAAACGGGTTTAATGATTTGCTATTTACACAAGAATGACAGTTCACACGAACGACGCATTATTTACAGAAAACCTGAGCGAGCGAGCACCCCCCCGTCCTAAATAATTCTCGTCAATGAAAAGGTGAATACGCCCGTTATCACGATTCGCTCACGTCCATCTTGTCCTGATCCTTTTCCCCGGAGTAATACTCGTTGGCCGGCTCTACCGTCTTATCCGTGTCCTGTGTATTTTGTCTAGAGTCCGGGTCCGGTTCCGGCTGGCGTTCCTCTTCCGGGGGAAGAGCGTCGCAGGGAACGTCCTGCATCTGAACGCTAGGCGAATGTTGGATCATCTTCAAATTGTCGTAAACGTGCCTAGTGATAGCTTCCAAATACTGCTTGCTGTTGGCGTTGTCCTGTCTGGTGACGACGTCCGGGTGCAACGTGAAGTCCGGAGCGAAGTACTCGAGGTATTCCGTGTACGGTAGCTCGTTGCTGATCTGGTCGTCGACCAGCAACGAGGTCTCGTAGGTCCAGCAGCGGGCGACGTTCCTCAACGTGTATCCTCCTCCGCCTACGGTCAGCAGCGGGATGTTCAGGTCCCTGACGAACTTCACGCACTCCCCGTGACCTTTTGTGCTCAGGCTGAAGCAGCCCAGGCGGTCGTTCGCCAGTGAGTCCGCCCCGCATTGCAGGACTATCGCCGTCGGCTGAAAGAACTCCATCACGTGCGATATGACCGGCTTGAACACCTGGACGTAGGACGCGTCGTCGATGCCCTCCTTCAGCGGCACGTTGACCGAGTAATACCTGCCGCTCTCGGCCCCGATCTCGTACATGTCGCCGGTCCCGGGGAAGAAGTAGTTGCCGTACTTGTGAAAGGACACGGTCATCACCCGGTCGGTCAGGTAAAACGCCTCTTGCACCCCGTCCCCGTGGTGCACGTCTATGTCTATGTAAAGCACCCGCGCGTGGTACTTCAACAGCTCGAGGATCGCTATCACGATGTCGTTGATATAACAAAAGCCGGAGGCCTCGAACTTCTTCGCGTGGTGGAGCCCGCCGCTCCAGTTGATGGCGATGTCGCAGCAGTTGTGGTTCAACTTGGTGGCACCCTCCAACGACGCGCCGGTGTACATCGAGCAGAAGTCGAACAGTCCCTCGAACACCGGGCAGTCGTCGCCGACGTTGAAGTGGGTCAGGTACTTGGTGTATCCCTGCAGGTTCTGCGGGGTCACCCGCTGCAGGAAGTCGACGTACTCGTCCGAATGGAAGCGGCACATGTCGTGGGTGCTGGCCCGGTACGGGCGGTAGATCTGCATCTTCTTGTGCAGCCCGTAATTCAGTACCAAACTGTGAATGACGGACAGCCGGTGGGGTTTCATCGGGTGCCCGGGCCCGTAATGGAAATTACCGACGTCCGGGTTGTAAAAGTACGACACTTTCTTGTTGTAGCTCATCGCGAGGTTACGTTCTGTACGTTGTTGTTGTTGTTGTGTGCCACGAACACGGTTGTTCAGTCGTACCGTTCGACTCGCGATATCATTGTACGACTCTCGCGCGGAGGAACTTCTTCGTCTTCGATTTCCCGGTTATTTGGAATTGCTTGGAATTAAAATATCGACATTATACTACTGTCAGAACGTCTCCCTCGCCGAACAGGAACGTCCCGAGTGAATCGACAGCACCATCTCTAGAAGCTACCTCAACTTCGGCGAGCCTTTTCAAATTGAATAGTAGCTTTTCGAAACGAGAGGATCCCCGATGCGACGAGTTAATTAATAACACAGATTAGATAAGAAAAGGATAGGGATCGTTCGGACGGGACGATCAGGTGGATAGAAATCAATTATCAATGTCGTATCGTATCTCATTCAACGGATGCACACGTATATGTGCAGGCATATATGTGTGTCGAGCGTCGTGACGAAATCGTTTTCATATTTGAAATCGCTTTCACGGTCACGCGGTTACGATCAATGACGATTCGCACGAAGGTTCCGAGGAACCCGGGGAAACGGGATCATTAATTTTATTATTTCAAGCCAGGGATTTGGAATCGGGAATCGGGATTTCCGTGGCCGCGGCCATTCTTGTTTTCGGGACGCTCAGGGACGCCGACCGGCCAGCTATAACGGTTGGCAACGACGCCTTCGACGCTCGTACACGGTCAGTACGTGTGTACCGTGCACCCGAGGGATGAACCGAACCGTCTCCGTCTCCCGTAGCGTTTCCCGACGCCGTTAATTAATCGACGTTCCAAAAGTTATTCGGAGTTAGAAATCGTAACCGGTGACGGGGGGACGCGCGAGGGAGCAGTTTGGAAAGTATGCGGCCGGATTCGCGAAGCGTCTCGTTCACGTTCCATCGGGATGTTCTGGCGATGAATGTAAAAAATTCGCCGGAGATCAATTCGAAGGGGACGAAGAACCTCCGGCGACGGCTCCAGGACCGGTTCGAGAAGGAGAAGCCGAACGACTCGTGCAAGGAGAAGATCCGGCCGAAGGAGAAGCAAACAGGTGACCGCAGTTGGAACGGTCTGACTCTCGGTAACATGTCAGCGGACTCGAGACGTGCTCTGCGGAGCGGGGCCGAGAAGTTGTCGAGGACCATATCCTCCGTGCGCACCACCTTCGGCACCATCTCGCAGGTCTGCCGATCGAACGATGAAAAAGAATAAGAATAACGTAGACGTTGTTAACGACCGCTTGACAGCTACTTTTTCTAATCAATTTTGTCGTTGTCCCGTTTAGAAGTTCAAAAGTTCTACACGCAGACGTCAGAGACTGGAAGAGCAGCAGTCGCCGAACAGTATTTGTAAAATGCAAACGCCGCAGAGCCGTACTCGCCAGATTCTTGGTAGAACGCCTACCAAACTCTATAGCCCGTTCGGTATAGAATCTCCGAGGCACGCCTGGGACAAGGAGAACACCGAGACACCGATCCACGGTCCAGGGACGAACACGCGTTACATTCAATGCAGGCCGTTCCGCTTCACGAGAGCCAAAGGATTCTCTGTGTTGAGATAAGATTCTTACTTATCCCATTTTCGTTTTTTCTTCGTTTCTCTTTGACAGTCATCCGAGCGATCCTCTTACTTCCCGACGACTCGCCCGACACGATTTTCGAGGCCTCGTGCAGCTCGTAATTGGATCGTTCGTTAAATGTTTTCGTCGAGGTAACGATTTGCATGAACGTGTCATTGTCTATTCGCGCATTATCCCTGATATCACGACATGTCAGGCCGCTTTACGTATCTACGGACATGCAATGTATGTACAATGTATTTATACTTTTTTATACGTATTTATATCGATAATTATGATGACGGCAATATCGAATAAAACATGAAGTGACAAAGAAGCGACGTGGACGGATGGTCTTCCCCGTGAGATTTACAATTCGAAGAAAATTATATCCTCGCCCGTAGGACACGCGCAATTGAAACTCGCGCCACACGCCGCGACCTAACCTTATTGCGGTTCGACCGACGGGAGCAGTTCACCGTCGACGCCAACGCGAGCGAGATCGCTCCGCGTTCAGTTTTTCGTTTACAAGTTATATTTCGATCGAGATATACGCGCGGGTGTAGAAAAACAATATGTTTCCCGTCGCGAACGCGTAGTTCCTTTCGTTTCCTTGTCAACGAGAAAACATCGGACGATCGTAAAAACGGATTTCGACCAGTCGGCCAGGTTCGAGGTTCTAACGACGACTTTTCTCGGCGAGTTTTTCTCGTTGCGTCGGGATCGCNCACCGAGACACCGATCCACGGTCCAGGGACGAACACGCGTTACATTCAATGCAGGCCGTTCCGCTTCACGAGAGCCAAAGGATTCTCTGTGTTGAGATAAGATTCTTACTTATCCCATTTTCGTTTTTTCTTCGTTTCTCTTTGACAGTCATCCGAGCGATCCTCTTACTTCCCGACGACTCGCCCGACACGATTTTCGAGGCCTCGTGCAGCTCGTAATTGGATCGTTCGTTAAATGTTTTCGTCGAGGTAACGATTTGCATGAACGTGTCATTGTCTATTCGCGCATTATCCCTGATATCACGACATGTCAGGCCGCTTTACGTATCTACGGACATGCAATGTATGTACAATGTATTTATACTTTTTTATACGTATTTATATCGATAATTATGATGACGGCAATATCGAATAAAACATGAAGTGACAAAGAAGCAACGTGGACGGATGGTCTTCCCCGTGAGATTTACAATTCGAAGAGAATTATATCCTCGCCCGTAGGACACGCGCAATTGAAACTCGCGCCACACGCCGCGACCTAACCTAGTCGCGGTTCGACCGACGGGAGCAGTTCACCGTCGACGCCAACGCGAGCGAGATCGCTCCGCGTTCAGTTTTTCGTTTACAAGTTACATTTCGCTCGAGATATACGCGCGGGTGTAGGAAAACAATATGTTTCCCGTCGCGAACGCGTAGTTCCTTCGTTTCCTTGTCAACGAGAAAACATCGGACGATCGTAAAAACGGATTTCGACCAGTCGGCCAGGTTCGAGGTTCTCACGACGACTTTTCTCGGCGAGTTTTTCTCGTTGCGTCGGGATCGCCACAAGTCGGAACTGATTAAAATTACATCCGGAATCGAGCGCCAGAGACGTCGGGGCATAAATTTTGTGTTCGTGCGCGCGTGTGTGCCGTCGTCGTCGTCGTCGATAGTTCGACCGGGGGAAAAAAAGTAAAGGTATAACGAGGAAAATGTGCGGCCGCATCCGGGACGCATCGTGAACGCGACCCGACCGACCAGGCAGAAATGAAAATTCCAAGGGTGATATAACGCGATGTCTCGCGAGTCGACGGGATGGAGCAAAAAGGAGGTGCATCGAACGACGCGAATCCTCGAACGGGGTAAGTGCGTCGACGGGGATTTTTGACAGGCCGTGTCGGGAATGGAAGCCGGGAAAGTTGAAAGATCTGCTCGCTGCTCCGAGCGTTGTCGGACCGCGGTTCCCTCGGTCAATAAATCTACGCGGAGGTTAGACGTGCCGATCGCCGGGGACAGTACCTACACGCCAACAGCATTTGCTTTACCTATTTTTAATTTGCATCTCCGTACATACGTACGTACGTACGTACGTACGCGTGCACGCGTCGATCGTATTGCGTCGTTAATTTTTTTTTCTACAATGGAATTGTATGCGAAGCTTTTGGGAGGAAGGGACGACGGCGTTCGCCTCGTTACAACGGCAATTATGGCAAACGGTGGCCGTGTTAGCGCAATGCGGTATCTCGCGGGTTCGAAAGAAATTCAAGTTTTTTGTAGGGAACGGTTCGGCCGAGCCGTGGCCGGAGGTAGGTAAACCGTTTCGTAATCGTTTTACGTGTCTATCCGCTTCTAATGGGATTATTTTTTATTAGTATTTTCTCGTCCGCGCACGATCTGCGCGGTGCATAAACAGGACGGAGTGCGTACGATTTCCAACGACTGACAGCGCGACCTCGTTTCACGAAACAAAACAGGCCCTGAAAAAAAAAAAAGAGAAGAGAATCAGATCGCAGGAGCCAGTCGTCAATTTTTATTTCCGCGGAGCAGGTTATTGCGCGAGATTCCCGATTACATTTCCTGCCAGAGTTCCGCGCTCAGTTTCCGATGTTCACGGTTTCTCATTGGGAGGCATTACCGAGGTACGTCCGACGGGAAGACACATTCTCGCGTAGATTCGCGAGGTCGGGTTCGTCGGCCGTGAAACCCTGGCACGATCGCCCGCCTCTTGCCCGTCGATCTCGGACAGTGCGATCGCCGAAAGGTCGGTCGGTGGATTCCCGATCTATTTTAAAAATCACTCATCGAGGGAATGGAATAATGGGCGAAATTGGCGTAAGCCCCGGATTCGCGGGAACATGCGCCAAGAATTTAGGCGGGATCCGACCGCCCCATGCGCATCCCCGTCGTACAGGACGTCTCATCGACGGTCGTCGTCTCAGACGTAGCGTTCTTTACGTGCCACGGCGTTTCCCTCGTCTTTCGGCGTCCGTCTCGACACCTCGTGCTCGCGACCGGGTCGTCGCCGGGCTCGTTCCCCCCGATCGTTCTCGTTTTCGACGGGCCGCGAACACGAATTAATTGAAACTCTCTATAGGTCTCGGCATTGGAGTCGCGTAGTGGGACAGTGTGCCGTGAGAGGGTGCCGCACGGGTACGGGATGAGAGGCAGGTCAGGGGCTGGGGCTCGCCGCGCAAGCGAGCGTAAGCGAAGACTAGTCGGTCAGTACGTTTGCGTGCGCCGTGTCGTTCGGGTTACGCGCCACGTACCTCCGCGACCGGGTCGCCCGCAAACTCTTCTCCGTTCTCTCTGCGCGTCGACGAGGAGGAGGCCCTCCTCTCCCTGGCTGGCCCCGACGGACGCACCGCGAGAAACCGACGACACGGAACGCGCGCCAGTCGCCTACCAACTGTGATAACGAACCGGTGCGCTCGCCGCGATGGTGCAACGGGCTTACATAATTGTTGGCGTGCATTAAAACCGAGAGGCGGTCGCGCATATACGCGCGTGACAGCGGTAAACGCGCGCGCCTACCCTTTTTCCACCGAGATATCCGAATCTTCGTCCGAGCCGCGCCGCGCGCCGCGTTTCCTCGACCGGACTACTACTTCTCGCTCGCTCGCTCGCTCCGGTACGTACTCTTATATCTCGTATACTCCCGCGGCCACCCGTAACCCTACCCTTGGCGAAGGTTTGTCTTCGGTTAGGCCCGTCCTTGTCTCGCGCCCGCTCCCATCTGCCCTGGGCTCCCTCTCGCTCCCTCCATATTGTGACAGCTTGGTCGATTCACGGATCGGCCGGGCGAATTTCCCGGGCCCCCTCCGCCCGTCGAACAACCTCGGACGGGGTTCATTTTCGCCGGCGAACCTTTCCGATCCCGCTCTCGTAGACCACCGCTTAATCGTTTCTCTTCTGTTCGTTTCGATCCCGTCCCGTCTCCTCTCTCTCTCTCTCTCTC
>SMSR01015730.1:0-12056 GCA_019453355.1 Ceratina japonica
ATCGAATCGACGTGTTTCTTCTTAAACATTCAACAGATGGGAACTCGCAATAGTGGCTTCAATATTGACAGTACAATTATGCGAAACACACACTTCTTACAACTATATCAATTTCCACCGATAAACACCTTTTGATAATTGTATAAAACAATGTACAACATTGTTGTTTCGAGCGTATAATTTTTATTATCTATACTTAATAATTGTATTAATAGTTTTATACAGTTTTATCGCTGCCCTCTGTAATATTCTTAAATATACTGAAAAATGCATCCGTATATGTACAGTGACGTCCGTAAATATTCGTACACATTTCGAAACAGTATAAAATTGTTAGTATTGGATCAAAGAACTCTATCTTCTGTGGAATTTTAGAGAGCATAATTTACTATAGAATGTCTAACAAAAAACTAAAAAAACTTGGTATTCATTGAAATCACGAGGAAAATAGTAAAGGACATGGTTTGTAACTCTTTTATTAGGGTCTGGAATAAAAATTGGAAGTTTCTCGCTTGCAGATCTACGTAAGTTATATGCATGTACAAAGTTTCATAAAAATCGATCAATATTGCTAGAAGCTAGAAGCGATTAGAAATTGAAAAAATCGCAGTTCTCCACGACTTTCAATCTATAAAGAATTTTTACATGTTTCTAACTCTCTTATGGTTTCATGGATTATTATAAAACTTTACACATTCGTATAACACATTTAGATCTACAAACGAAATGTTCGAAATTTTTGCTAGAGCCTCGAACAAAAAAATTAAACATCATGATTTTTTCTTTTTTCTTCGAGATTTCAATTAATACCGAGTTTTTTTAATTCTTTGTTAAATATTCAACAGCAAATTAAGCTCTCTAAAATTCCACAGAAGATAAAGATCCAATACTAAAACTTTTATACCGTTTCGAAATGTGTACGAATATTTATGGACGTCACTGTATGTATAAAAATACATTCAGTACATTATATGTATACAATTGAAATATTTTTTAATTTGTAATTCAATTTTTAGGCTAAAATGTATGAAATCTGCGCCAATGAATACTTTTGTTCATCGTTTTTGTATAAAAGATCTCTCTGTAAACGATGCATTAATAAATTAAGAAGATTGTGTGCTAAATACAACAAAAATTGTCATCCTTGTCTTTATGATAACTATATCATTAAGCCCACAAAAAATTAAGTTAGTTAGCTCAATATTAAAAGACTTATTCCGTTTTGAAGTGGATCCGTATATTAATGGAAGTCACTATGTAACATTCTGTAATATTTCTACGTTCCATTTTCCTCTCAATGTCTACAAACAAAAAAGCATGTGTTTCCTACTTAAAAAATAAAAGTTGGTATCCATTGGCACGGATTTCATCAATTGTACGTATTTCAAAAAGTTCAGGTAACAATTAAAAAATAAATAAATACCGGTAGCCAGACTCGAACCATCAATAATAGGCAGATTTTCTTCTCGATTCTCGTTCGATCCGGACGGTCATGGACATCAAGGATGGTGCATAGGTAAAAACGTCGTGAGCATGTTGAATTTCTTATTATAGATTCCTATTACTATTAAAAAGCTGCCTGTCAAATTTTAAATCAATTCATAAGTTTTTTGAAAAATTATAGTAATTTCAAATTTGCATGTACTCTTATGGTAGTCAGTAATAACCTAAGGAAAATTTTACTTTGACCACAAAAATAACCCAGAAAAAAACGATGATAAACTCTTGAAAAGTGTTCATATCGAACCGCCAGTGTTTTATGAACAAATTTCTAAAAGAATAATCATCGTTTACGGACTTTAAAGAAAGTTATTGATCGAAATATAATAAGAAAATTACAGATCGAACAGAGGACAGAAACGTGGCACCGGCATCACTATCACTATCGTTACTATAGCAACGAATACTGATATATATAGATGTAACGGAGATACATACACTGCACAGCCAATCCGTGCAGCCGGTAGATCCTTGAGAAAGGGAGGGAAATTCAAAGCATGTAAAATGTACGTCACAAGGGACCTCAACCTGACGCAGTCCAATAATTATCGACAAGACGAGTTGAATTTATTATTTTATTATAAATTCATTTTTACGTTATGTACAACTTACGATTTCTACAACAGTTACCTTGACAGTTTGAAAGTTGCATCATTCGAACGCGAGAACGTATGCCTTCAACCGAAACTTAAGCCGTAACTCTTAAACAATAAACGTGATGGACATTTACCTAATGGAATTACAACACACGGCACACCTGTTTTAAAAAAAGCATTTTCTCGCATATCAGACGCCACGTATCTACACAGTCGGTATATTACAAACGTCGTTAGGAACATCCGTAGGATAATTAATTAGGTTAATGTTACTGAATAGCAAACATTTGAAAAATCGAATTTTCTCATCCGCGCGTTTATTTACACAGTAAAAAGAAAAGCTATCCCGTAATCGGAACGACGACGACGACGGCCTCGCGTTTCCTTAGACTCGCAGCGTTCCATTTAAAAAGACACTTTCTCCGTACGGCAAAGGGATAAGTACGTTGTTTCAAGTAATTTTGTATCCAAATCGCCGTCTCCCTTTGGTTTTTGCGATCAATTTTACAAGCACAGATCTCTAATCGTTCTCAATGATTCTTCTACTTCTCCTATTATTCGTTAGTTCGTTCGTTCGTTCGTTCGTCCCGAGATACCGCACAATTTTCACAGTTGCCCGAACGTAACAAAGCGGTGACATGTTACTTCGCAACGTAATCGATAATACGTGTTATAAAAATGTTCTCTGCCAGCGAGTATCATTGTCATATATAGAATAATTTGATAAACACGAACGCTAAGTCTCGAATTCACAGTGTCGTTTAATTTAACTAGGCGATTATTTACAGGTTCGTTCAATCGATAGAAAAAGATAAGATTAGACGTTAGTTTAGTAACCGGCCCGTTTCAATTCATTCAGTTGGTGCGCCAGTTTCTCCTCCTTCGTCCGCCTCGCCTGGCCCAGCTTCCTGCACTCGATGTACGTACTCAGAAACCGTTCGACGTCGATCTTCCTATCCAAGAACTCCTCGGCGATCCTTTCGCTTTCCTCGTGGCTCTCGTCGGCCGCTTTTCTCAGACAATCCTTTATGTGGTCCGGGGTGAACACCTCGGACAGTTTGTTGTATCGTTGTATCAGCTGGTCGTATCTGGCCTTCAGCGCAGCTACCGTTTCCGCTTTGCTCCCTACGTCAGACTGCAATTCTCTAAGCTCGGGTTCTTTGGCTAAATTCGCCTCTGAAATATATAAGAGTCTCAAATGAGATAGGAAGTCTAAGAATATCAATGGATTTACTGATTTCAATAAGATTTATCGTTAGACAGTGTTGACTGAGTTGATATATGATCCTGTATATGTCAGTCATATCTAAAAATTTGGAAACTTAAATTTTACATAAATTATGGATGAAAGGATTTGAAAAAATTCTCACATGTACTATTCATATAATAGAACATATCTGAATTTTTTCATCAATGTCCATCAATTAAAATCGAACAAAATAAATATCCAGCAATTTTTCAGACCCAAGAAAACAACGTCTTACCGGCAGTTTTTTGGACCCAATCTATCGCGTCATCGATAGCCGTGTTAACGTCTTTTATCTCGGAATGTTTGTCAAGGAATTCGTCGAGTCTATCGTCGTCCTCGCTAAGCAGTTTCAATTCCTCTGTAGTCAAGCTGTTTAACTCCGGGAACGCGACGCTCAGTCGCGGCTTCGTTTGATTCGGCAACGACTGCTGCTGCTGTTGTTGCTGTTGCTGCTGCTGCTGCTGCTGGTAATTCGCGTTTACGTAGTGCGAATTCAAGTACGTCGCGTGTTGATTCGAATTGTATCTAACCGGGTCCGTGTTCCGAAGCGAGCTGGTGTACGACGTCGAATGTTGGGACGCAGAGCCGTACTTCGTGTGGCCATCCGTCATGTACGCGTTACCGGAACTCGTGTGATCGTAGTTATAAATATGAGTGTTCGCACTCGACGCGGACGAATACTGAGGGAACTGTGTCGCGTAATAAGAATTGTATGACGTCGGCGGGATCTCCTGGTACTGTTGCATCGAATACGACGGCGAATTCCTTCCTTGTAAATCTAAAATATAAATGGAATAGAAATATGGGGAGTAGAAATACTACTTGCCTTCGGGGCGCCACCGCGCCCCTTGATATTTGTGTCCAAGTACTTATTAATGAAAATCAAATTGTGTGGAGTAGAAATATGAGGTTTCAGAATGGAATTGTATTAGAGAAAGTTTTAATAAAATACGTAAAATCAATCCTAGGTTTACAAAATAGAAATCAGGACGAGGTAAAATGCATTTCGAATCGAAAACAATGAATAATGGGATTGGAGGCAATTTGTTAAACTAAGAAACTGAAAACCAAGAGCTGGAAACAAGATTTGAAAATGAGAATAATATTTGAGGAGAAATGGATTGAGTCAAGCAGGCTTGGAGTGAAATCTCATCGACAAACTACATGGAACATTAAGGAAAAGAGACAAGGAGGTGTAATTATAAATGCAAGAACAGAAAATACAAAATTCAAGGCACAACGAAAATTTAAATCATGTACTTTAATTAGATTGTCTCAATATTTGAATAGAGTCAGCTCTGAAGTGGGGAATAAAATCTTAATCTCAAGCACAGAATGTAGAAAACAGTATTAAGTAAAAGAGACAGGAATATGCAATAACAACCATAATAACAGAAAATGCAACGGTACAGCTTCAAGATACAACGAAAAATATAAATCATAATTTAATATAAATTTAGTTTAAATATGTTGCTCAAATATTTGCATAGAGATAGAAATCACAGAAATCAGAAATTGATTGCGATAGTTAAACGTGAAAAGAATAGGTATTACACAAGTAAAGATAAAAAAGAATACATAATGTGTAATTCTAAACCAGTGAGTACACAAGTGTAATATCGGAGGTTAGCAATATAAACTAAAAGAAATTTATTAAAGAAAATGTCATGAAAATGTAATAGACTAGAAAGACAGAAAGAAAGAAGTATATTGAGAAAAAGTAGAATCAATACGAAGCCAAGAATAAGATAAAATAGGTCAGACATTAATTATACGTATCTTGAATTTTAGATTTACAAATCAAATATGACAAACGTAAATCAATTAATACAAAATATGGTGTGGATATTCTAGAAGCATGTGAACGAGTGTTAACGTAGGCATTAAGGTTCGTGCTAATCTCCATTTTATAGTCAGCAAGGAAAAATTAATAACAAATCTAATCTACCTCCTCTCGTGTTTAAACATACCTCTGTGCAACTTTGCAGATCCAGGAGAGATGTCTTTTAACTGCGGAGGGTTTCTACTAAACTCTCTAATGATAGCTTGAACGACACGGCCTAGATCGCTGTGCACTGTAAACTGTCAATAGAAAATCCTCGTTATTCTCTTTACGAGCTTTATTTATAATATCAAAGAAGCTTACGTTAAGTAACCCTGGAGCACTTGTGATTTCACTGTGTTCGTTGCACCAAGGGTGGTTTATAGGTGGCGAAACCTTGAGCACTGGCTTTTCCAACGGAAACTCCGGTGACAGAGAGACCGTAATAGCCATTCGCCTATCCTCAGTGTTGAATTGTACTTGATATTCCACATCTTCTCTTAATTCTACTACACTGTAACAAGAATTAATTTGTTAATCAAATAAACCTACTTTGGAATGAACGTGCGGTCAAGCTTGGATGTAATTGGTCAATAAGCGATGCAGATGAAAGGTAAAACAAAGGAATTGATCTCAATAAAATTGGGCGTGTACCAAAGACAGTATCGTTAATTATTGCGTGACGGACGCGAACAAAGGTCCGAGTACTATCATCACATATTTAACTATCTCCAGACGCGTAATTCAATTCTCATGTAATGAGAATCGCAGAAATTGTTGTTTCGAATGAAATTATTGAAAGTTGAAATGTGTAATCGCGACGCGATTGATTACTAAACGGTCAGGTTAACGCGAGCGAGGTTACGAACGCTGTGTTGCTTACTTGTCGTTAAAAATTTTCAGGGTGTCGATTTGCCGTTTTCTCTTGACTGCGACGTTCTCATTTTCGCCACGGAATATTCGCGATATCATTTAAAACGATTAAATCTAAATAAAACATTCGCTTTTATCCTTCGACCTTCCTGTCAAAGTAACCATCCAACCCAACAGCAGAACAGCTGTTTCTTTCGAGTCGCGGACGACACTCGCCGAACTTCACGAGATATGTACCGAGTCAGCAAGTAGAATTTCGGACATGAACTTTAAATCCACGATTGAGAGGTGCGGCAAGAAGATTTTCATAATTTAGAACAAAAAGCACCACGACAATCATATATTTATTTATTTAATTATGTGAACAAATAATAATGAGGTACAACAATAGAACAACGGTTTTTCAAAATTCTCTCAATCTTTATTATTGTCTGTTTTAAAGAAAAGAAAAACTTTATACAATTGTCTTAATTAACTACATCGTGATTAACAATTTTTCTTCATTCAACAAAATAAATGAACCAGGACAATTATATATGATGAACATTATTTATTTATTTATCTATTTGTTTGTTTAATTATACAAACAAATAATTAGAAATACTTTATGGGAGCGTATTTTTCCACTTTGCACGAATTGGGAAAAGAACCGTGAGAGCCTAAACCCTTTATAGCAAACAAGTAGCCAGCATGCGGTTGTTCCTTCAATTCTGCCTCCGTTAATCCTGTATTCGCGGACGTTACGTACAAAATGTCCAACATCGGTCCACCGAAGGCAACGCTAGTTATATTCTTAGCTCCGTTTATCTTAACGTACCGCAATAACTTGCCCGTCATCGGACTTATTTGCAACACCTGAAAACAAGAAAAATAATAATAAAAATTAAAATTAAATATTTTATTATTTTTCAAAAATGAAATATAATAATAGGAAGTCACTGTATATAGAATTTCTGTAGTATAATTCTCTGTACTGAATAAAATTATATCGAATTTCTGTATTATGGAATTATATAAAATTTCTGTACTATAATTGTCTGCATTGGATAGCAGCACAATTTCTATGTGGTAAAATTATATAGAATTTCTACATTATGAGATTATACACAATTTTAGTCCCAGGTGTCGTGACTTTTTTTTTATTAATCTTCCCCTTTGAATCTGCAGTCTAATTAAGTAATTAGTAATAATACTTACACCGCCTCCACCGTACAAAGCCACCCACAGATATCCATCCGTATCTATAGTCATACCGTCTGGAAGTCCGGGAACATTATTCGCTTTGAGATCAAATACGGTCCTCTTATTAGCTATTAAAAAAAAGGAAATTCATTGCACATAAAATTGAATCTATCATATTTCTGTTTTATAATCTATAATATATTTAATATTCCTTACATATAGCTCCGGTTTCAGCATCGTAATCAAACGCCACGACCTGATAGGACGGCGAATCGATGTAATAAAGCGTATCGTTGTCAGAGTTCCAGGCTAGTCCGTTGCTTATAGTTACAGAACCAAAATGTTTCTTCAATGTTTGGTCGGGGTTCATGCTGTAAAAAGATCCCATGTTAGACGGAAACGTTCCATCCTTCGGAAGACCCATCGTTCCTAATCGACATAAAACACTTACATTAGTAAGATTCTACATATTATTTAAACAATTTCCATATAATACGGATTTTTGGTAAATTAATTTCTACGTGCAAAGTTAATTCGTCATGAATATAAAATACGACTTTATCCGCAATCTATATCCGGTATTCATAATCGTTACTTATTTCTAAGATCGTTTTAAGCATTCCCTATCCCTGACCCTGTCTTGTACACTTAAAGCAATCTTAAACATAAGGTCAGACTGTGAATACTGCCATATATGTTTGATGTGTTCCACCAACCGCCCCAGAGTCTTCCAAACTTGTCTGCTTTCGCGTCGTTCCATCTAGTCTCGGTTCTCCTACTGTCAGCAGTGGCCAGTATTTCAGGTGTGGATTTTGTAACGTTTGTCTTGCCATCCCAAGAAACGAGCACAAGGTCGGTGCCAGATCCAGCGACGAATTTGTTATCATATCCTTCCAGAGGTAAAACGAATCCCACCGGGTCAACTCCTACAACAAACGTTTCAATAAGTATTCGTACGGCAATAATGAAACGTAAGACTAACATAGGAAGGAACCCGCTGGTAAAGAAATCTATATATGTTGTATACATGGAATACGTGTAGACTTTGAGACAATGAGTGATTACTTACCTACGACGACGAAGTTAACGTTGCCTGTTTTAGGATCGTATCTCAGTATCTTATTGTCATCGATGTCGACAAAGTACAACGTCTGGGATGCTTTGTCCCAGTGCGGACCTTCGCCGAGTTTGTACGGTCCCGAAAGCGGTTCCACGGTCACCGACATTTCCCTAAGTAAGTAAATACGTTTGTTTATGTATACACGTAGAGCAACAGGTATATCTACATAGAAGGTTTCGAGCACAAAAAAGCAGCGTATGAAACTCGTTCGCCGTTCAATTAATCACTACTTACGTTTCGTCGTTACCTAACGAGTGTTGAACGTTGACGCAGTTCTGTGATAACTGGCATCCAACGCACTAACCAGTAACCACTAACTAATTGTCAGTCTGCCGGGTCTGCCGGGGACGAGGAGCGGTTCTCCGGATCGCCGGGCGAATTCGTTGACAGTGGGGGAAATTCCGAGGTGGGGAAGATAAGATGTAACATGTAACAGATGCTGTGCGATGCTGTTATTATTTGATTGTGTATTGAAACCATAATTGAAACACTAGTGCCGGTTATCCCCACTATCGTATTAAGGAATTTTCCGGGATTATTGATTAGTAAAATCAATCGAATGATGGACAGTTTTTTATTGTAGCTCTCAAGATAACAAGTTCACAACACACTTGTGATTAACAGCTTGATTTGTATTAATGATCTGTTTGTCGGGCACAGATTAGTCTGGTTAAGGTTATCGTACGATGGGATAAGATTAAAAATAAATCGCACGATACAGCAATGTAGGAGACAAACTATTCGCTGTTTTCAAAAAGTGATTCAGACTTAGAACGTTATTTTATAATAATCGTAATATAACGGTCGTATACACAGGTCTGATCTTACAGACCCTGATAAAAAAGTTAAAAACCATGTCCTTGACTATTTTCTTCGCAATTTCAATTAATATCAAGTTTTTTAAATTTTTTGTTAGACATTCTATAGTAAATTAAGCTCTCTAAAATTCCACACAAGATAAAGTTCTTTGATCCAATACTAATAATGTTATTCCGTTTCGAAATGTGTCCGAATATTAATGGAAGTCACTGTACGTATTTAATTTCTCGTTTAATGAAACGAGTTCTGTACCTTCTTGAGAACGCGATTAAGAAACGTCAAAATTACATATTCTAATTTTCTTATTGTTACGAGATCATTCTAATATGTAATGATATAGGCAGATTTCTTTCTGGGGTGTAAAGTATATAATAAATATCCCTTTAACTATCAAATTAGAGTTGTATTGAATTTTTACTGTAGAAGAATTACTGCGTGGAAATTCTACAGACAGTAAAAGATAGAATCGCATTACTTTTGAAATTCATTCAATTTCTCTCCGAAATCGTATTGTATGAACATTTTGAAATGCTGTACAATCACGTAAAACATACTAAATCAATAAAGCTAATTCGCGCTTAAATAGTAGATGAAGCAAACGTGATAAATTAAACGAAANATATAGAATTAGTTATGGAGTTGGCTTCCAACGAATTTCCTCTCGAAATAGTATGAAATATAATTCTATATGAGCAAAACTTCAATACAATTCAAAATCAAAGTTAAATTAGATTTGTATAGAATTAGTTTTGAAATGAACTTCCAACTTTTTCCTCTCGAAATAGTAATAAAGTTACGTACAATTTTCTAAAAGCAAAACTTCAATACAGTTCAAAATCAAAACTAAATTAGAATTGTAATGAATCTTCAATTCTAAAAAGAATCATATAGAATTACTTTTAAAATAGACTTCCAACTTTTTCCTCTCGAAATAGTATTAAATTGTAATTATATTGAACTTTTACTCTAACAGAATCATAAACGATAAGACAATCACCGCGTTGCTGCGAGGAAATTCTACAGGCAGTAAAAGATAGAATCGCATTACTTTTGAAATTCATTCAATTTCTCTCCGAAATCGTATTGTATGAACATTTTGAAATGCTGTACAATCACGTAAAACATACTAAACCAATAAAGCTAATTCGCGCTTAAATAGTAGATGAAGCAAACGTGATAAATTAAACGAAATAATGTGGTTTTTTAACTATGATGCCATATTCTGCGACTGCTGGAGTCAGATCTTCCATGGTGAGGGTGTAGCGGCGATCTTTCCCTTTGGTTTTTGTGTTCTGATTCGCTCCACGCGTCTTGCAGTGCTGCAAAGCGTCGTTCGCGATTTCCGATATGAATTTCTGGGCAGCCAGAGAAACCAGTCGCACGCTGAAACAAAAAGACACACACAGTTAGGAAATATGTCTTCATAAATTGATTCCCTTTCAGGTTAAAATTCATTCTGTCTTACATTTACTTCTAATATTCCAGGCAATGAACTTTCAGAAAAAAATTACATTTACAGAGGAGTAGGATTTATAAAATTGTTCGATCTGTTTTTCTAGGTCTAGATAAAATATATAACAGAAGATATACTTGTATTTGGATTTCACGTAAAGAGATAAGTTCAAATATAATTGTACGTCAAAGAAAACTAAAGTACACGTCTGTTCATTTCGTATTCAGTTTATGTTTAGTATGATAATCAATTTTAAATTAGTTGTAGGATGGATTTGTTTAACTTAATTATAATTTAAGAGAAATAAGTCAAGTTTATAGAGGAATGTAATGTGTACACAGAGTAATGTTTATAGAGGAAGTTGAATGAGGAACATTGAGTGTGTGAACGACTGAAGTATGAGAAGTTTTGTTAATTTGTGAAAGTATAGAGAAAGGAACGATTATGCTCGTTAAAATGTACTCAAATCCTACTCGTAGAACAATAAAGCCCAAGGAATAAAAAGTAAAATATGTACTTAATAGAAGACTTTATATTAGAGACCAGAAATAGGGAAGAGATTGACTGAATACAAGCAGAAAGCAAGGATACATTTGGAATCTGAGATAATAAAATAATATCTAAAAGGAAATTAATAAAAACGTACAGATAGATGAGAGACGTCCAAAGTCAAATTGAAATGAGAGGAAATAGCAGTTAGACGTTCCAGTAAAAAAGTAAACAAATGAAAACGTAACCAAAGGATTATGGGAACCTTGTCAGGATTCAAGAATCATTAAATAAAATACTCACATCCTTGGATCAGTGGCGTTGAACCCAGCGGTGTGCAAATAATGTTCACTTATGGCATCGGGCACCTGGAAAGGGAAATAAACCTAATTAATACAGGAATAATGTGCAAACATTATTTCAATACACCAATCGATCAATCAATTATACTTACCGTTGGTGTGTAATCCTCCAATTGCAACAAAAAGTCTGACAGAGGTTGTCCAGCAGTTTTCGTGTCCTCGTTCGCCGAGTACGCGGGCGGTGTATCTCTTCCGAAATCTTCAGCCATTTCAAACGTATATTATTTTATACACAAACGCTTGTTTGTATATTACAGACGATTTTAGATGCACAGCTGCACAGTTTCTAACCTCAAACGGCAGCAGTACGTATGAAATTCCTTTACACGGCGGAATTCAGCACTTTTAATTAATAACGAGTCGTAGATGTGACGAAAACTTTATTATCCAGTTAACGCAGCACGAGAAATCGTACTATAGGATAAATAACACTGTCTTCGACCTTTGTTTTTTAATATACAAACTTTCAGCACTGTTCAAGATCAAACAGTGGGCCTCATTTATCAGAACCCTTCTATCATCGATTCACGAGCTTTTCACGACTCCGGTATTCAAACTCAACCGCGTTAACCCGAGAGCCCAATAAATTTC
>SMSR01015730.1:18402-34429 GCA_019453355.1 Ceratina japonica
GAGTTCCCATTTACTTATTAATAAGAATTCAACTATATTTTCGTTAATCGTGCATGGTCACTCGGATGATTTTAAAGGGTTGACCATTGGAATTATAGTAGCCACCCGTAGATCTGGTCATTTGGTCAAGGGACGATAAAAAATGAGAATGCCAAAATTCATTTCTATTCATTTATTAATCAAAATATGGTCACTTTCGTTGATCGTGGACGGTCACGCAAATGATTTTAAAGGAATGAGAACTGACTTATAATAGCCACCCGCAGGAATGGTCATTTGGACATTTGGTCAAGGAACGAGAGATAAAAATGCCGAAATTCGTATCCATTCATTTAGGAGTACTTCCAGAGGGAAAATTTCCTCTCTGGTATTATATTCTCTATTGTCTTATAATACTTATAGATTAGGAAGGTTTTGTTGTAAGTATAAATGATTGAACTCTAAATTCTTTTANGGCGGTGTATCTCTTCCGAAATCTTCAGCCATTTCAAACGTATATTATTTTATACACAAACGCTTGTTTGTATATTACAGACGATTTTAGATGCACAGCTGCACAGTTTCTAACCTCAAACGGCAGCAGTACGTATGAAATTCCTTTACACGGCGGAATTCAGCACTTTTAATTAATAACGAGTCGTAGATGTGACGAAAACTTTATTATCCAGTTAACGCAGCACGAGAAATCGTACTATAGGATAAATAACACTGTCTTCGACCTTTGTTTTTTAATATACAAACTTTCAGCACTGTTCAAGATCAAACAGTGGGCCTCATTTATCAGAACCCTTCTATCATCGATTCACGAGCTTTTCACGACTCCGGTATTCAAACTCAACCGCGTTAACCCGAGAGCCCAATAAATTTCTCACCGTAATGTCGATATGACGCAAATGATTTTAAAGGAATGAGAACTGACTTATAATAGCCACCCGCAGGAATGGTCATTTGGACATTTGGTCAAGGAACGAGAGATAAAAATGCCGAAATTCGTATCCATTCATTTATTAACCGGAATTTCGCCGTTGTATATTAAATTATTAAAAGATCGACGTACAATTTAACGTATAGAAATTCTAATCTAGACTAAAGTTCCTCGCTAAAGAATTGGACTTCGGAAACATATAGATGATTGTACTCTAAATTCTTTTATACATATTGTTACATTAATAATTCTCTTATAAATTGTTTCTCAGGTTTTATTACAAATTTTGATTGTAAAATACACTGACAGTCATGTTAAATATTAAAAATGCAACTTTTATGAGTCGTACTAAGTTTTTCTATACATTGTTACATTAATAATTCTCTTATTCTATAAATTATCTTTTCAGGTTTTATTACAAATTTTGATTGTAAAATACACTGACAGTCACGTTAAATATTACAAATGCAACTTTTCAAGTATTGGTATTCGATATGTACATTAATAGTAACAATGATAATATATTATTAGGAGAAAGTGTTAAAAATAGTATCCATTGAGTATTTAAGGCACATACAAACTCCAGTTTTAATTGCAGAATTTGGAGCTCCATTTCATATTTTTAACTTTCTTTGGTATATCGATATTATTTGGAGCTTCATTTCATATTTTTAACTGTCTTTGGTACCTCGATATTATTTGGAACGCCATTTCATATTTTTAACTGTCTTTGGTATTTCATTATAATTTTACAATACTTATTAGGAAAGCTTTACCGTAAGTATAGATGATTGTACTCTTTTTACACAAATTAGTTTATAAAGTTTTTCCTGACTGGCGTTCATCATTAATTGATTGCTGTCTATTAAATAAAAATAATATTCATACGTATAATTCAAATACTTGAAGCAAGTTCTATCTGCATTTTTACTTTCAATATTTTTAGTTTCAATGCATGTATTCTTCTTTCGTACGCTAGCCTCGTCTCCTCCTGCTCTACAATCAAGCGCATTCTTTTTTCTTTCAGCTGGCGTATCCGTTCCTCTAGAGTATTGTCTGCGTCACTGCTTCTTTGCCTTCTCCTTTTTATTGCTGGCCTAACAACTGAAAATTATACAAATTAAATATGTAATATGTAATTAAATATGTAACATTTTATTTTATTTGTTTCAATTAAATAAAAATGACACATGACGTACGCAGTGACTTCCATTAATATTCGGACAGAATTCAATATAATATAAGCATAAGAAGTTATTTAGCTGAGTTAATTATTATTATGTAATGTTACTTACAACCATCATCATCAGATGTACAATCTTCGATCATTTTGTCAGCTTTCATTCGTTCTGAAACATTTATTTTATTAAACATTAACATTGCTATGCTCAAAAGGTTTCGGAATGAATCTAAACAAGATTTTTCTTTGCAGAGGGAGGCTGCCAAAGGCATGGTATTCACGATTATGGAAAGGATATTCGTAAAAGGGTCGACGTATAATTATCTCTGCTTTAAGAATAACGGAAATGAAGTTGAAGAAAGAGAACTTAGCTAGCGAGGGTTTTTCTGCAAGATTTTTACCTCCGTGCAATGAGTCTACGGCTTTGATAAAAGGTAATCTTAAGTGTCGAGTCTTAGAATATCTCTGCCCTAAGTGTAACCGAAATTGAAGAGAATTTAACTGGCGAGGCCTGTTTCTTCTCCGGGGTTTGTGACCTTCACCCGAGCCAAATGTGTCTGCAGGTATAAACGTACTGTATCTCTGCCTTTAGGTATAACCGAAGCCGAAGAGAATTCGAAAACAGAAGCTGGCGAGGGTTTCCTTTCAGGGTTTATGGCTTTTACCTGCGTCGAATGTGTCTATACGGATATAGCAAAGGGTATTTCAGGTATCGATGTATTGTATCTCTGCCTTAAGTATAATGAAAACCGAAGAGTATTAACTGGCGAGGATCTTTTCCCGGGGTTCTTACCTGCGGACGATAGACGGATTATCTGATGTCCTCGGCTATGACAGAGTACTTCAGACGTCGACGTACAGTATTTCTCCCTTAAGGCCTGAAAACAGGTATAGAAATACTTTTCTAACTTCTCGAAGAAGTACAGAAATATTTTTCTGCGCTCCTAGCGTTGTATTTCAAAATATACACGAATTATTAATCTTCAAAAATGTGGCAATTCGTTATCCAGCATTATTTGCTAATAGACGTACTAAAAAATTCTCTAAAAATCATATGCATACTAATACAATAATAATACTCCATTATTCTTTAATGTAAGATGTTTATAAATTCACATTATTTAAATCATTAGTTAATAATGGAGTTTTGCAAATTTGTTTATCAAAATTATTCAATTCTCAGCAAAACGTTTCAACATTCTAATAATTGTTATCTAACAGGAATCTGCATTTGCAGTTTTCCAAAGCATCCCACAATTCTTAACATCCCCAGAAATATAAATTAATTCTTTAAAAATTATGAACTGCATATTTATAAAATAAAATACTTCGTTTAGTCAATATAAAAAAAGTTAACATTGTATATTATGGAAATTTAATTCTTTCGAAAATTCATTACAAAATAATAAAATTGCATATAATAAATATTTAATTCATTCAAAAACTTTTTAGAATATAATAAAATCGAGTTTTTCTTTAGAATATTTGGTCTAATCACTACAAAGAAAGTTAGCGTTGTATATATAATGAAAATTTAATTCCTTGGAGAATTCATTAGAAAATACTAAAATCGTATATTGTTCTTTAAAATATTTCGTTTAGTCACTAGAAAGAAAATTGGAATTGCGTACAGTGAAAAAAGTAATTCCTTCAAAAATCTGTTACAAAATAATAAAATCGTGACCTTCTTCAAAATACTTTGTCTAGTCACTAACAAAAAATTGATTTTGTATACAATGAAACTTTAATTCTTTCGAAAATTCATTACAAAATAATAAAATCATATTGTTATTGTTTAAAATATTCAATCTGTCTATAGTTATTGCAAAGAAACTTGATATTGCATGTATTATGAATTTATACTTTGCATGTGTGTGAGCCACGTGGTTCGCGGTACGGGAATCGTTTTGGACAGCTGTACGATGTGTGTTTACATTTACAAATACACAATTTCTAATTTCTAATCTTTAATGACAACAAACACCGACTGAAATATTTATTCAATTAATACTTACGTAGTTCCTTTGCGTGAAGAAATTCAGGACTTATTCTAGAAGTTAACGACGAACCGTAGATTTAAAGAAAACGGTCCGATGAAGTCAACGTGACGGGAGGAATCGTTATGCGAGGAATTTGTCAGTGAAAAGGTTCTACCGTCCCCTTCTACGTGGAATTCGCTTGATTTGGCAAACAGCAGTGGGAATCCAGTCAATTTGGCGGAAAGGGATGGTAGAGCCTTTTTCCCGGCAAATTTCGGCGCCAGTCCAAGGTTGCCGGAAAAATCCGTACTCTTTCCCCTCCACCAGCAAATTCTTCTCTCGCAGCGCTCTGATAGGTCGATTATCACGTGACTGCGACTGAATCACGTTGAGAGCGCGATTGATCACGTGATAATCAACCTACTAGAGCATTGCGAGAGGAGAATTTGCTCCTGAGAATGGGAAAGTGTACGGATTTTTCCGGCAACCCTGGATAGGCACGTCGTTGGATTTTTGGGGCATGCGCAGTTACTACTAGCAATTCAATACCGTATATTTTCAGTTTACAGGTATCATTCCTGAGTGCGAACAGACTTGGAATTTTCGAAATTTTTTTAAAAACAATCTTGAAAATACAGTATTAAGTTATCAGACTGCATGTTATTTAAAGTAATCATTTGTTCAGTTAATTTGAACGCACAAAGAATGTTCTTTTTTGTTGGCCCGTTCTATCGTTAAAAAGTACGGGCTTGGGGTCACGTGGCGTGCCGCGTTCTGACGTCACTCGCGCATGCTTTTAGACGTTTGGAAATTCAAAATCGCACAACGTGCCCATTATTATCATCAGGTGAAATGTTTTTAACTGTCCTAGGACCTCCCCCGCCAGTATGACCTGGTATGACTTTCGTCCTTTCTAATGGCGCTTTTTACATAAGTCCGCTTCCCCTCAGCGCTTTCCCTTAGCGTTTTCCCTTAAAAACGCCCGCATTGATAGGTCCAGTCGCCCCACTCTTTCAAATGCTGCACAGCGGGTGGTGTACCCGTACTTTCGCGCTCGTCTCGGGAAGAAATCCTCGGTCCCTTCGAAGGGCCCCATGCTTTTACATGGGTTTTCCTATACCTCACATTTTCTGCTACGGTCCTGTCTTTTACGGTGGACGCGTCTTCGAGCCCGACATTTTTACGGATCCCACGTAAGATTTTTTTTACATTACGTTACGTTTACGGAAGTGCATTGTGGAATTATCTACAAATCATTATTATTATAATAATAATTCATTCGAGTAACTATAGATAATTATTATAATAATTCATACGAGAATCTATAGATAATTATTATAATAATTCGGACGAGTATCGATCGATCTATCAATAATTATTATAATAATTCATATGAGGATCGATCGATCTATAAATAATTATTGTAATAATTCGTACGAGTATCGATCGATCTATCAATAATTATTATAATAATTTATGCGAGGATGTATAAATATTTACTATAATAATTCGTACGAGGACCTATAAATAATTATTATAACAATTCGTACGACGATTTATAAACATTTATTATAATAATTGATATAATAATTTACCATAATAATTCGATACGAGATATTGCGTAGTATTCCCTCTGACATGGAACACCTATGGTACACCCTCTATCACCCTGTATACGACACACGACACTATCTTTGAGCTTGTATATACACTCATACGGAAACCCTTATATGTAGTAGTGGTACGGTGTTGACTGTCATTTCTTGGTACACTGATCGTCTCAGCGGTCTCAGCTTTCGCCATGCAGCTTCGAGTGTTTGGTGGTTAGTGTAAACATCGTTCGCACTCTCGCAGCTGCTGTCAATATCGTTATAAATGATAACGGCCGCATGCAGTTCTCTTTATAAGAGATTAAGCATGGCACCGCAATTTTATGCGGTTGCCAGAGGACGGAAACCCGGAATTTATAACACCTGGTATGAACTCAAACTTCTTTGTTTACAATTTGAATACTTACTTACAGGTAAAGTTGGTTCAATACGAAAATCGTGCATCCTATAAGAATATAATTTTCGAGGAAATAAAAATCGACGATATCATCGTCTCTCAACGTCTGCTACCTAATTATTGTTCTCTAAATTCTTCACTTAACATGTATTCTTTGAAATGTATTTCTTACGGNCAAATGCTGCACAGCGGGTGGTGTACCCGTACTTTCGCGCTCGTCTCGTCATTTTTACGGATCCCACGTAAGATTTTTTTTACGTTACGTTACGTTTACGGAAGTGCATTGTGGAATTATCTACAACTAATTATTATAATAATAATTCATTCGAGTAACTATAGATAATTATTACAATAATTCGTACGAGGATCTATAGATAATTATTATAACAATTCGTACGACATTATTATATTTACATTCGTATTATTATAATAATTGATATAATAATTTACCATAATAATTCGATACGAGATATTGCGTAGTATTCCCTCTGATCTGACATGGAACACCCATGGTACACCCTCTATCACCCTGTATACGACACACGACACTATCTTTGATCTTGTATATACACTCATACGGAAACCCTTCTATGTAGTAGTGGTACGGTGTTGACTGTCATTTCTCGGTACACTCGTCTCGCTCGTCTCAGCTTTCGCCATGGCGAGTCGCCATGCAGCTTCGAGTGTTTGGTGGTTAGTGTAAACATCGTTCGCACTCTCGCAGCTGCTGTCAATATCGTTATAAATGATAACGGCCGCATGCAGTTCTCTTTATAAGAGATTAAGCATGGCACCGCAATTTTATGCGGTTGCCAGAGGACGGAAACCCGGAATTTATAACACCTGGTATGAACTCAAACTTCTTTGTTTACAATTTGAATACTTACAGGCAAAGTTGGTTCAATACGAAAATCGTGCATCCTATAAGAATATAATTTTCAAGGAAATAAAAATCGACGATATCATCGTCTCTCAACGTCTGCTATCTAATTATTGTTCTCTAAATTCTTCACTTAACATGTATTCTTTGACATGTATTTCTTACGTGATGCATACTTTCGTGAACGACTGTACGTCGAGGCGTACGGTTTCATTTGTTTACATCGCCTGATCGTCTCGCGTTCTCCAATAAGGGACGATTGTAAACTGCAAGTCCATCAGTTCTCCGGGCCGAAATACAAGAAGTTCCATACGCGAGCCGAAGCCGAGCAGTTCATAAAGGAGCACAGTCAAGTCTCGACAAGCGCGGCGACAACTTCGAACGTTGCGAGCAGCAAGAAGTATAATAATTTCTATTTTCTACGTACGAGCAATGTTTTGAGACTGTGTTTGCAGGTATACGAAAAGGAAGAGGCAAACAGATACGAAGGACGATATTTCATCGAACATGGCAGGAAGATCAAAACATTCAAGGGTATGTCTTGAAATGAATCCAATAATAATCTATAAATCTTTACGCGAAGTGAAACGATTTTAACGTGAATTTAAAGGAAATTAAATCTAAATAAGGATTTCTTTTGTATTTTAAAAGTTAGAATGTGCAATTTTGTATTCGGACATTGAATGGATTTTTTGTATTTTATAATTTACAAATGCACGATATTCGCGATCTCTTCGTCAGTAAAGTTAACGAAATTATTTAGAAGCTCAGAGATTTTATAATTATACACTTTTATGCAAAATGAAAAATTTGCAATTTCAATTTAGAGCTCTAAATAACTTAATCAGGATTATTAGGAATTACATCTAAGAAATTGTAGGATCTTTTCATATCTCTGTATAAAAAATATAATATAATAACAAATGTGCTTTTAGAATCCATGTAACTTTTACTTGAAACATTTTTCAGTCATTTAAAAAATCATGCACGTATTATTTCTCGTAATTTATAATAAATCTCTTTTTAAGGGAAACGGAGACTTTCTGGTCGACAGGGACGGATACGTGAACGTCTACACAGACGGCGCATGCAGTTCAAACGGTTACAGAGGAGCGAAGGCAGGCATAGGTGTTTGGTTCAACGACGATCATCCAATGTAAGCTGCAGTATATTTTTTACATATAAAATTGTATACGGTATATTGTTATATATATTGTGTTGGCAATTAAGTAATTGCGGGTTTTGTTGATAGATTTCTTATATAAAATCCGCATTCACTTAGTTGCCAACTCGATATTTATTATCTTCTCTATATTAAAAATTGTGTTCGCGATACAGGAACGTGTCTGAGCCAGTTGTTGGTAGAGCAACTAATAATATGGCTGAGATTCAAGCTGTGACTAGAGCGGCTAGACAAGCGAAGGAAGCTGGCATTGAAAATCTGCAGATAAATACTGATTCGAAGTTCCTTATTAACTGTGCGAACGACTGGATGCCAAAGTGGAAATCTAACGGATGGAGAACAGCAGAGAATAAGCCAGTTATTAATAAAACTGAACTGTTGGAAATGGAAAGGGCTCTGGACGATGTGAACGTTCGTTGGGTAAGCCGTTCGTAATTATTGGGTTGTTCAAAAAATTCGTGCCAATTTTTAGTAGATGGATTACGGCAGGACTGAGTACGAGCAAGTTAGAGGAAGTAGAAGTTTTTATAGAAATAGTAGGAATAGTTATAAATAGAAATAACGATAATATAAAATGGTATTGAGTGAATTAAGACAGTACTCTGTGAATATGAATAGCATTTCAGTATTAACTGATGACATATAATATATAATATATAAAATTTTATATCATATTTTCTGTGCCTGTCCTTTAATTAATTCGTATACATATATATAACTGTATATTCTGGATATTTCAGAAACATGTCAATGGTCATGCTGGCATTCATGGCAACGAGATGGCTGACGAGTTGGCCAGAGCTGGTTCCTCAAGATATTAAATACGGATACATAATGTGTTACTCAAGCTTTATTATATAGTTATATCATATATTACATATCGTATATAAAGATAGTACATTTTCTCGCTATGAATAAAAGAGTGTTTCTTAACTGTGAATTCTAAACTTTTGCAGAAAAATAAAAGGCATTATTAAAATATGTTTCATTAACCTTTATTCATTTCTTTTGTACAAAAATAGACAGTCGAAAGTAGAATCTGTCAATGCAGTCGAGTCTGATAGTTTATTAAGCCTTTGGGGGTACATTTGACGAATGAGATTTGTCATCATGTCATGTAATTCACTACTCAAAGGGTTAAAAAACAGTATCATTTATTTCATACAAAAATCAACAGTTGAGTGAAATTTAACAATACAATTGAGTCTAATAGTTTGTTAAAAACATTATCATTTATTCGATATGAACATCTACAGCCTGTATTAAAATCTATCAATGGAATTGAGTCTAATAGTTCAAAAAAAGTATATATGTAACAATGAAATAGGAAACATATAGATCTTTAGAGTAAATTATATTAGCAATGATGAATGTTAATTTTCAATTATTTCTTCAGTGCTGTCGTCTAATTTTTTCTCTGCAGGTTGTAGACATACTTGTTTTAATAGAATGAAGATGTCCTCTGGTGAAATTTGAAGTCCCAAAAGTTCTAACACGATGCTGGAAAGATAATAATTCTAAATTAACAATAATTCTTTCTTAAAAATCGTAATTATCGTTTAAATACTGATTCGTTATACCAAAACTTTGACTGAATATGAGTACAGCACTCAGTACTATTATTGAAGTACAAATAAAACAATTAATTAAACAGAAAGAAAGACGAAAACAGGCCTGGCGCTTAAAATTTACGTAGTAAAAATTTTAACCATTAACCTTAATTAAAAGAAAATCTCGCATCATGCAAATCGAGTATCTGTTTGTTTATTCTTATATTTAATTACCGTTTTAAGTATTTAAGTAAATGTTATATTTACTATAAAATCTAAGAAACGCGTGATACATAATGAAATAAAGAAAACAATGTGAACTGTCAAACATAGTTTTGTAGGTTATGCCTTGTAGACGTTTGCTAAATCATTACCGATAAACTCCAGGCACTGCTGTAATACCAGCCAATTCTGCTAACGCTGTCAATTCGACTTGATGAGCTTGAGGAAACGTCATTCTCTCCAGTTGTTTTCTCTAACACTATAAAAACCAAATTACCGCACGCAAGATTCTACTGTTCTAATTGTAAGTATAGATACAATATTATCGCGTATATAGTTTATGCTAAAATATATAAAAATTGTGAATTTTAAACAACATTAAGAGGTAATTTTTCCCATATGTCCGACCCTTTTACACGATACTTTTTTATAATAAGTTAGTTGCCTCACTTGAAAAGTGGGGGTGGGAACTAGTTTAAAATTGGAAGGGATTTAGGGATATAGTCGGCTGTGGATATGCGCATGACCGAAACGCACTAACAACAACATGGCGGCTGTGGTTTGGATAGAAAGCAGAAAATGAAAGATGGCCGACATGTATTTTGTTTGCGCTGTTATTACGCGGTACCGAGTCATTTAATTAGTTTCCCGATGTAATTACGCGTATCGTTTCGCGCGCGAGTCTCGATCTCGGTCTGTGCCCGCCTCCAGACCGCAGAGAGAAGAATGAACGCTACGAGCCTTTACGTTTCTACGTGTCGGTTAGTTCTGCAAGCGGACGCCGACGATCCAAACTCGTGGACAGATCTGTACAGGCTAGTTCCGTATTTACGACAGAGTTTGAGTTGCACCGTGTGCTCGAATTTGTTAATCGAACCTCACACACCGACCGAAACGAACTGTCAACATCACGTGTGCCGTGGTTGCAGGGGTGGACGGAAAAAACTGAAACCCTCGTGCGGTTGGTGCAAGGATTACGACAAATACGTCGAGAACGTGCAATTACGAATACTCTTACAGTGTTACAAAAAGTTGTGTGAATACCTGACGAACACGAACATTTATCGAAGTTTGATACTTTCAGTGTCCTCCTCCTCCTCCTCTAACAAGACAGGTAACAACAATGCGTCGGCGGCGGCGTCGACGGCGATCGGCGCCAGTACAAGTCTCATGGAACTCGTCCAAGAGGGTTCCGGTTTCAAAGACGAGTTTAAGAGTACCGCCGGTCTGTCAAAATCGGCGTACAGCATTCTGCCCTGCGTCTATACTAGCACTACCTCCACTCAGACTCAGGGAAATGTCGTTCAGAACTCCGAAGCTGTGTCCCAGCAGAGTATATCCGGTACAGTAGCGCGTCCGGTCTCCCGAAGGCTTGCGTCAGATCGGATCGGGCTTTTTTCTTCGGGTTCGGGCAGGTTCCCGAAATTCTTTTTGTTTAAAAAATGTCCAGGATTCCCGAGAATTTTCTTGGATTGTTGAAAATTTCGGGTTCTGGAAAATGTTCGAGATTCTCGAAAATTTCAGGCATTCGAAAATGTTAAGAACTCCTAGAGAAAATCTAGTTTGTTGAGAATTATAAAATTATAAAAGATGGAGCATGAAGTAAAAGCATGATCACACATGTTATACAAATTTTATTTCACTGCTTTGAAGGTACCTCTATTTTTGATTACATAATTAATACTGATCTTTAAACTGGGTTTGCAATATTTTCTAACATAATTTGCAGATTAAAAATCATATATCATTATCATATATAATTTGCAAATTAAAAATATGATCTCGGACAAGCCTAGTCTCCCAATGTATCGTAGCCTTGCACACGCACACCTGCACCCACGTTCCCCGCACGCACGGGCAAAGTATAACGCTTCCCGTTCCAATGCACGCTCACGATTGCTTCAAGCCCAGACTCTCAGCTTTTCAGACTCTCGCTTGTCCCTCGTTCATACACGGTTTTTATATACTATCGTTGCATTGCTCAGAATCACCTGCAGCCGCCATACGCACGGTGTCCAATGGATCTTCGATATATTCGGTGATGTACGCTGGGTCCGGTAATAAAATAACGATAAAGAGAAAATCAGCGGCCGTGGACGACGCCGAAGTCGCTGGACAGGCTCAGCAGCAGCAGCAGCAGCAGGATATCGATGGGAATCCACACGGCTCTGTAGGAGGGGTAAAATGTATTCCATCTTCCCACCTTAAATATGGGACCCCCTCTAAGAAAAAATCTTCAAAGGGCAGCAAAGTAATTTCAATAGATACTCGATTAATCTTTACGCCTCGCGCGGCTCGGGGGATCGGTTCGCGTCGCTATAGAAACTCGTACTCGAGTGGAGCGCTCGAACCGATCCGCGTACTCGAGGTAGTACATCGTACCGTCTCTAGATTCGCATAACGTTCAACGGTACGCGTGCATCAACATTTATAGATACCTGTACTCGCACTACTACTACTACTACCATTGCTAACTACAACGACGACGACTCTGTCACCACAACTATTACTATTACTACTGACACCAGGAGACGGTGAAACGATGAACGACGACGAACAAATTTCAATATATATGTATACATATTTTGCTAGGTCCCATACAAAGATCAATGCAGATGTTNACTATTACTACTGACACCAGGAGACGGTGAAACGATGAACGACGACGAACGAATTTCAATATATATGTATACATATTTTGCTAGGTCCCATACAAAGATCAATGCAGATGTCATTCTATCGCGTCGCGTATGTCCTCCGCGCGCACACGTTCTACACGTATCTGCATTGATCTACGATCCTCGCGTTACTCTCACTTCGTTCGTACGAGGTGACCGCGACTAACACAGCGTTCCCGTTTGGTTTCTGCTAGCAGTCGTCGGGCTTCAAGAAGCCGAGATCGAGTTCTACCCGAGGCTCGAAGAGGAAAGGCTGCAGGTGCGGCAACGCCACAGCGATACCCGGGAAGTTGACCTGTTGCGGTCAACGATGTCCCTGCTACGTCGAGAGCAAACCTTGCGTCGAGTGCAGATGCAGGGGTTGCAGGAATCCGCACACGGCGGATGGTTTGAAGGTATGTTTCACGGCGGGACCATCTTCGTTTTTGAATAAACCTCGCTCGAACAAGATCCATGTATTTGGTCGTTATGTTTCAGATTCGTCCACACATACCCGAGTTACACAATTTGCAATTGCAACTGTCTACTTCTCTGGACTGCGGCGGGCTGAACTCCGACCCTTTGGGATCCGTACCTCAGTGTCTCTCGACTTCCCCGACAACGATTCAAGTATTAAACGTTTACTCGACGCCGAGGTTGGAGATCGACAACGTGCCGCAAAACCTGCCGGCTGCCTTGTTGGTGGGAGAAGACGCAATGATCAGTACCGAGAGCGAGGCCGAGGACAGCGACATACAGATCGACGTGTGACGCTCCCACATCGACCGATTCTCCTGTACCATATAATAAGACGTGTAAATAATAAAGGATTTAATAATTTTGCAGTCGAATCGAGTTTTTTCTCGGAAAAACTGTTCGCTCTGCGCGCCGCGCGCATACGTAGGTACACAGCAATAAACAATTTTATTTATTTATTTATTTATTTATTATACGCTAGCGAGAAATTTTCTCTACTACAAAAGTTATAGGTACTGACGAAATTCAAGTCCGAGTCTAGACTGTCGAGAGCTCGTTCTCGTTCGTTACGATCTACCTGCTCGGCTCCGTCCGGTGACGGCGACCCGTCGTCGTCGTCGTCGTCGTTCTACATATACTTGTACACGAACAGAAATGGAACACGGCTAGTGGATCGCTAGTATAGAACGAACAAATGTTCAAGAGGCACGATCGACTGGGGACTTTCGCGTTGCGTCAACACTTGTTAAAGTCATTACAAATCGTCGAATTATCGTCGAAGCGGTCCGGTGTCCGATTTTTTGAAAACTTATTCTCCGTGTTACGCGACGTCGTCGTCGTCGTCGCCGTCGGGTCATTTAGGACGGGCAGACCGGTAAAACTACGTAGACGCGCGTAGTACACGGGAACAGTGTCGAGCGGAAGATGTCCGGTGACGTTCAAGCGAGGAAGCGAAAAGAGAAGAAACGCAAAAAAGGTAAAACGCAGAAAGAGAAAGAGTAGACTACCGCGAGGGTGCGAGAAGAGAATCGTTACGAGGTCCAGGTATTTACTAACGATTCCGAGCGATCGCGATAAAACCGGATAGTGGAACCGAAGCGAACATACTCTCGCGCGCTATCCACGACGTAAGGACAGCAGGTNCGTCGTCGTCGTCGCCGTCGGGTCATTTAGGACGGGCAGACCGGTAAAACTACGTAGACGCGCGTAGTACACGGGAACAGTGTCGAGCGGAAGATGTCCGGTGACGTTCAAGCGAGGAAGCGAAAAGAGAAGAAACGCAAAAAAGGTAAAACGCAGAAAGAGAAAGAGTAGACTACCGCGAGGGTGCGAGAAGAGAATCGTTACGAGGTCCAGGTATTTACTAACGATTCCGAGCGATCGCGATAAAACCGGATAGTGGAACCGAAGCGAACATACTCTCGCGCGCTATCCACGACGTAAGGACAGCAGGTTTTCCATTCCCAAAGCGAATCGGGATCGTCTTCGACGAGGACAACGACAGGTCTACCGATTCCCAACATTTCGATATTATATAACGTATTTAAAATCGTCTACGCGATATACGTAGACGCGTCCGTGAGCGCATCTCACTGCATTTTTTCATCCTGCATTTTTTTTTAGATCATAGCATCGCCCGTTCGTTAAATATTCCCCCGTATTTCATGGCATCGCCGTCGGTTCGTCGTAATTGTATATTGGACCGCGGCCCGGTGGACGATTCTCGCGGAACGACTCGATACGATTCGACGACGGACGATAATCAAATATTCGTCGAGCTTATTTTTGTTCCGACGACGTTATACGATACCGGCGGCGGTGGTCCCTCGCCAGTACTCGTTAAAAGCAAAAGAAAAAAGTAAAGAATCAGGCGTTGCACCGGGTCTGCATCGGGAAGAACGATGCCGAATCCAGACTAATATCGCGACACGTATACGCGGTACACGCCGATAGTACGCGCGTATTTTTACTCGCCTCCGTCGCCTATTCGCGCCCGCGACTAAGTATCTACGCGTATACGTACGTACATACCGTGCGAAACGCGTCGAATATTTGCAAACCGTTCGTACTGCGTCGCAGAAGATTTTATCGGTAGAATGATATAGCGTTGAATTACGGATATTCCCGGCAGAAGTGTAATCGGCAGCGGCGGCGCGTCGCTGAAATTAGAAAATTACAGGGTTTTAGAAGCGGCGGACGAGCAGCCTAGTTTTTGGCCATTCAAAAATAGACCAGCAGCATCTCGTATTATCCAGTGTAAAAACATTTTCCACGGATTTATTTATACGCGTTTTATGCTTTCCGCTGTCCACGTTTACGTACCGCGTGTCACGTGTGTTTAGATGAAGAGGACAACGTCGCACCGGCGCCGGGACCGACACCCGCACCGGCAAGCGTCAACGAGAGTTCCCCGGACAACGTCAATCTACATATTTACAAAGAAAGCAGCACCGGTGGACATTGGTGCGCCCGAATTATATTCTTCGCCGTGTTGACGGCGCTCGTCGGGCTGATAGGCGTGATCATCGTCGAGCACAGGGGTACTACGGACGGTGAGTGGAACTACTTTCTACATTAGATCGTTTGCATTGATATCAGTGTGAATCACTGCACATTCTTTCTATGTTCTCAGTGAGCACGCCATTGGAATCGTCTCGGTGGGCTTACATCTTCGAAGGATGGGTAGACGACTCTTTGTCGTTGTCGGACGAAGAACATCGCGGCGAACGCGAGGAAACGGAACACGTGGAAGACGAGGAGACGAGACATGACGAGGACGCGGCGGATGCCACGGATACCGTAGAAGAAACCGAGGTCTCGGCCGAAGAAGGTGAAGAGACGGAGGCCGAGGAGGAGGAAAATGAGGAAGGAACGGAGGAAAACGAAGAAGAAGCGGAGGAAAACGAGGAACAAACTGAGGAAGACGAGGGACAGACGGAGGAAGCTTTAGACGAAAACGAGGCGTCG
>SMSR01015731.1:0-48429 GCA_019453355.1 Ceratina japonica
AAACTATATCACGTGTACTATTTGCATTTGCTTTCTTTGCTCAGAAAAGATAGCCAACCAAATTTTTTTATGAAAGCCTTAATAGGTAGTACCGCTGGTTGTGTAGGAGCGTTTGTAGGTACTCCTGCTGAAGTTGCCCTGATTAGAATGACTGCTGATGGCAGACTACCTATTGGTATGCCTGTATTGTTAATGTCGTTTGACAGAGATTTCATAATCGTGAGCCAATGTTATATTTTTAGCTGAGAGACGCAATTATACAAATGCATTTAATGCACTGTTTAGAATAGCTAGAGAAGAAGGCTTTCTAGCGTTATGGACAGGTACTGTCCCAACAATGGGGAGAGCTATGGTCGTAAATGCAGCTCAATTAGCATCGTATTCTCAGTCTAAAGAAATGTTACTTAACACTGGTTAGTAGACGTGCGAATGATTAGTAATCATAACATATGTAAACAAGTAACGTCAGGGTAATGCTCTTTTTCATCCATTCAAATAGGGTATTTCAAGGAAGGTATTACCTTACACTTTGTAAGTTCCATGATATCAGGTTTAATAACGACTGCTGCCTCTATGCCAGTTGATATTGCTAAAACGAGGTAAATATTTGATGGGATAATAGACTGTAAAATGGGAATGCTCGAATGCTTTCACTGGTTGCATTATTAATAACTTACAGGATTCAGAACATGAAAATTGTGGATGGTAAACCAGAGTTCAAAGGTGCAATAGACGTGATAATTAAGGTGTGTCGAAACGAGGGAATATTTTCATTGTGGAAAGGATTCTTCCCTTACTATGCTCGCTTAGGTCCACATACCGTTCTAACGTTTATATTCCTAGAACAAATGTTCACTTTTTATAAAACGTACGATTCGTAACAATTTAATAGGAAAACACGAAACGAGTTTCAAAGACAGGTCTATGTAATTTTTAGTTGATGTCTCTTTAGTTTTTATTTCATTCAATATTTTCATTTAATATCTTTATTTTACGTTTTTGAAAGTATACAATACTCCGTTTACTAATATTTGAGTAGATGTATCACGCGCACAAACTTTGTTACTTTTATCTTTAACATTGGATACCTACTAACGTGTGTGCATGGTATAATTTTAAACTTTATCGTGAATCAGACATGAATCAGACTACAGTTGTAATTCATTTTAGCAAACTCGATACAATTTATATTTATAAACAGGACTTCCTACTGCCATGTGAGAACAGTACATTCTAGAAACATTCTGAAAATAGGAAATCGTTTGATACGATTTTTAGTTTTTATTTGTTATTATTATTAGAAGTATATATTTTATTATTTTATAACATTTGTATATTTAAAGATTTATTGTCAAAAACTTATAATTCTGCACGTGCATTGTTATTTTAATATTTTATTGTGCAAACAATCGTTTATATTTTGTGAAATTTATATGGAACAATGTAATTAGAAGGCAATTAGAAAGTGCTATCAGTTTCCTATTTGTACATGTATATGTATACCGTTTATGTAAAATAAATCATTGTTATGTAAATAACTGTTAAATAAATGAAAACTATTATTTTCGCGTATATTAATGTGTTCTTTTGTTTACATTGATGAAGGGAAGGTGAAGCATGTCAATTATTCTACGTCTACATATTTCGCTCGCATATTTAACACAGCATAGTTAACGAGGCTCAAGGCTCAAGTAAAGTGACCTTTCGTCTCTTATTTCGTATTACATTGACCGCGATACATAACATGAACGTTGAATGACGATGAACATCGAACATATAGGATTGTAAATCAATCAATATGGATAATCTATACTTTACACATGAGCATTATGTTCAACGTTATTTAAATATTTCACCTGTTCAATCGGCTCAAATTGTATGGAATATTTTGCACTTTCACAAGGTTATACGATGAGGTTTTCCATCGAGGGTTTCTATCATTCAAAACAAACTGACAGCACATGTTTCGAGCAAATTCAATAATTATGAACATTTGCCAAATTTCTGATTAACTCGTATTTTATTCTAAATTATAATGTCACGAAAGAAANTTCCTATTTGTACATGTATATGTATACCGTTTATGTAAAATAAATCATTGTTATGTAAATAACTGTTAAATAAATGAAAACTATTATTTTCGCGTATATTAATGTGTTCTTTTGTTTACATTGATGAAGGGAAGGTGAAGCATGTCAATTATTCTACGTCTACATATTTCGCTCGCATATTTAACACAGCATAGTTAACGAGGCTCAAGGCTCAAGTAAAGTGACCTTTCGTCTCTTATTTCGTATTACATTGACCGCGATACATAACATGAACGTTGAATGACGATGAACATCGAACATATAGGATTGTAAATCAATCAATATGGATAATCTATACTTTACACATGAGCATTATGTTCAACGTTATTTAAATATTTCACCTGTTCAATCGGCTCAAATTGTATGGAATATTTTGCACTTTCACAAGGTTATACGATGAGGTTTTCCATCGAGGGTTTCTATCATTCAAAACAAACTGACAGCACATGTTTCGAGCAAATTCAATAATTATGAACATTTGCCAAATTTCTGATTAACTCGTATTTTATTCTAAATTATAATGTCACGAAAGAAAAAGGGTGAAGCGTGGGGAGAAAATGGATTCGAAGATTGGGTAGGTAAAATTAATGAATTAAATTCAGGTGTATGATATTAGATAATTTTAGGGTGGATATATGGCTGCTAAGCAAGCCAAATTGGAAGAACAGTTTCACGATGAAGCAAATCAAGAAATTAGAACGTCAAACATATTCAAAGGAGTTTCAATTTTCGTAAATGGATACACCGATCCGACTGCAGACGAACTACGTCGTTTGATGATGGCACATGGGGGTACATATCATCATTATATGAGACCCAGGGCAACCACTCACATTATTGCGTCCAATTTACCGTATTCTAAAATAACAATGTACAAGAAAAGTCAAAACCCAGTACCTATATGTAAGCCTGAGTGGATCATGGACAGTATAAAAGCTAATAGGCTTTTAAATTTCCAAAACTATTTGCTTTATTCGCAATGTTCAGATGTGCAACCTTCCTTAAAATGCATAATGAAAAGTAAAGAAAACAAGACAAACTTTCCTTTGCAGGATACTATGAAACGAGATAAAGTAGATAGTTCGGAAAATAATAACGGTAAAATTGAGATCACAAAAATGAAGCCAAGTGAGGCCTCAGTGAAACCAAGTACGTCAGAGTCTGCAGTACCAATGACTTCGAGAGAAGCTAATTCGACAAAAAATTCAGAATTCATATCAGAATTTTATAGCCACTCGAGACTGCATCATATTTCAACAATGGGTGCGACGTTCAAAGAATACGTCAATGAATTAAGAGATAAAAACAATGGAGAATTTCCTGGTCTCGATAAATTAAAGGCATTAAAGAATTCAACGCTGGATGAATCATTTGATTCCCAATCTAGCTTCCATTTACAAGAAGAAAACAAAACGTATCCTAATCAGTATCCTATAATAATGCATATAGACATGGACTGTTTTTTTGTCTCAGTTGGCCTCAGAGATAAACCAGAATTGAAAGGCTTTCCAGTTGCCGTCACGCATGCAAAGGGAAATAGAAATAGCAATAACAAACATGCTTTGGATAACAAAGACGAAGAACATGGTTCGTTGTCAGAAGTAGCATCGTGTTCTTACGAAGCAAGAAAAACTGGGGTGAAGAATGGCATGTTTTTAGGAGAAGCGTTAAAAATATGTCCTAATTTAAAGACGATACCATACAATTTCGAAGGCTATACCGAAGTCTCTTACACGTTGTACGATACAGTAGCGTCATATACATTGGACATTGAAGCAGTCAGTTGCGATGAAATGTACGCGGATTGTTCACAGATATTACAAGCATCCGGTTTGACACCAATGGAATTTGCAACTGCTATTAGGCATGAAATAAAAGAAAAAACGGGTTGTCCTGTGTCAACTGGCTTTGGAAGTAATAAGTTGTTAGCTAGATTAGCAACGAAGAAGGCGAAGCCAAATGGTCAATATTATATACAGCAAGGACATGTTAACGATTGCATTAATACCTTGAACGTGCAAGACTTGCCAGGTAGAGTATCGTGAATTGATTGGAATTATAATGTATATAGAATTACAATGTTATATTCTGCTGTTTTTTAATAATGCGATTAATTTTCGTATTAGGAGTCGGATGGTCAACGACGCATAAATTAAATAGCATAAATATACGAACGTGTGCAGAATTGCAAACGATATCATTGGCAGCGTTACAAAAAGATTTTGGCAAAAAGACAGGCGAAATATTGTACAATATTTGCCGTGGCATAGATAATTCAAAGCTCAATTTAGATCACGTAAGAAAATCGGTCTCCGCGGAGGTCAATTATGGTATAAGATTCGAGTCGGACAAAGATGCGATAGACTTCTTAAAGAAATTATCTTGCGAAGTATGCAATCGACTGAGCAAGGCGAACGCGAAGGGCCGATGTATTACATTAAAGCTCATGATTAGAGCAAAAGAGGCGCCTAGAGAAACTGAAAAATTTATGGGGCATGGGATGTGCGATTACATGACAAAATCAAAGAATCTTATCGCTCCTATAAATGATGTTGACATTGTAACAAAGTAAGTTAACTAGTCCTAATTTTTATCATGTTTTTATACAGTACATAGTTAGTTAAATATAAGATAATTGACTTAATTAATTAAGTTGAGTATAAGATGGTTTATTCTTCGGCTGTGTGCTTTAGGGAAGTCATCGCGCTTTGGAATCAAATGCAAAAACCACCTGAAGACGCGAGAGGAATTGGTATACAGATATCTAGATTAGAAATATTAAAAAGTAAATCTCGCGGTGGAACTATAATAAATTTTATGAACAAAAATAAGCAGGATGATAAGGTGCACAAGTCTAATGAAACAAATAAAAATAATGAAACTCAGTTTTTGACAAATGCACATACCGATGCGTCAGATTCTAGACCTCGATCTGTCGATACCGAACACAAATTACACGTTCCGTCTGATATCAGCGAGTCGGTTCTCTCCGAACTTCCGGAAGATATACGAAATGAAATTCTGGAGAATAACAGAGTCAAAGATACAGCGGAAACTAACAAAGATACCAGAACTGTTAACGCAGAAGACCCGAATAAGAAATCGTCTGAAAAAAATATACAAACGCGTCAAGATAATTTTTTTAAACAAGCTAAACCCGGCGTTTCGAGACCAGCAAAAATAGAAATGCCACCTATTCAAGACATCGACATGTCCGTTTTGATAGAACTACCTGAAAGTATACGCAACGAGATCCTTAACGAATATAGTGCTACAAAAAATCGGGATCAGAACAATGTTACCGCGAATCGGAGCAGCGTTCCTTCGTCTTCGATTAACAATGAAATTACGCCAGAACTGAACCGTGACGAGCAAAATATATCTTTTTCACAAGTAGATCCAGAATTTTTAGCCGCGTTATCGGAAGATTTGAGACGCGACGTTCAAATGTATTGCACTAGCAAAAAAGCCGAGAGTTCAAAAAATAAAGCGGATGAGGTAACTCGCAATAATGGATTACTAAACGTTGAAACTAAGAAGCCAGAACAAAAGAATAAGATAGGTAAAAGTGGCAAAATTACCCTTCAAAAGAATAAGAAAAAACCCGTAAAAACTGTAGTCAAATCAACGAAAACTGTGAACGAATGCGAGAATATGCCAGATATGAAAAAAAGTAATGTAAAATCTCTGATACCGTCCGTAACGAAACAAAAGTCTAGTAACAATGAAATCACTGCAGCCGAAGCCGAGGCTATTCTTTCTCACAATCGTACTATCGCAGAAGATAACGACAATATGAATCCGCGTCAAAACGTTTTAATTGGTCTCGTAAATCGTTTGCTCAATCTACCCCTGGAGCAGGTAGGGTTTACAATTTTTTTTTATTTTCCTTTCTTTCGTTCGGCTTAAAAAATGTTAGAGCGATAAGACTATTTATACAATCGATATATGATCGTACGATTAATTTAATCGATGTATAGGACGAGGGATGCATGCTCGGTAATGCATCTGATCGTGTCGTATATTTTACAAACATTTCCTGCAGAATCGATGCAGATATAAAATATTTGGTATTGCAGGTGAAAATGCAGATACAAATGTGGATCACTAATTCTAACGTCGTAAACGAAGTCGATTTTTTATCGCTTGCAACATTTCTTAGCATGCTACCGGAAAAGAAACGCATTGAAGATTTACACGTCTTATTGAAAACCATGCACAGGTATAATCTATATTCTCTATTCGATATTCATACATACACCCTTATAACAGGTGGACGACATTAATATAACACAGAGGATTTAGGGAATAGATATTATTTTACTCGTTTACGGCTGTTAAATAAAAACGATATTAAAGATAATACATTAACTTATTTATGTTCGCATTTTTGTAGATGTATGACAAAAAGTGGAAATTGCATTTGGCATAGGACGTATAGGAAAACAGTAAAATACGTTCAACATTATATGCAAATCGAGTATAACAGCAACCTAATGGTACCACCAATCAAATGCAACCTTTTGCAATGTAACAGTGATGTAGTGTAAATCCTTCGGAATTTAATAAATTAATATTTTTACAACGAGGTTAATAAGAGAAACCTATTTACAAGCAAACGTGATACTTACCTTCAATCTCATTGAACACAGTATCAGTATTATTAGGTAACATATTAATTTACAGTTAAGAGAACATATTTTTTTTCCAAGAACTTTTTGCTCAAAGGTTTCATATAAATCGGTAAGAAGTCATGAACTTCGGATTCGTACGTATTTTTGTAATATATATATATATATATATATCTATATATATTTTTAAATATATTTTTTACTTTGTTATTGTTACGCGCTGGGAAGGTGAAAAAATAGAAAGGGTAAGTCAGAGATGAGCGTTTACTACTCCCATTCGGTAGTTCCTGGCGGTTTGGATGTTAAGTCGTATAAAACACGCGAGATACCGGGTATTGAAGATATTTCGGTCACCATTTTCTTCACCACCTATAGGGACGTAACGTTTAATTGTTTAATTCTGTAACGCGATTTCGTTCTCGCTACGTACTTTGTACTATGTTCAAATTACTTACGTGCAGCGGCAACTCCTCCCCAGGGACAGCCGGAGTGCCAGTCATAAAATCGTTAGTAACAAATGGCCTAAGAACGACTGATCGTTGGCATGAAGGTATTCGAGAAGCAGCGTCACGATCAAAGTGTATGGGAATTAAGACTACTGGCATCTGACTGATCCCTCCCATACAACCGTTGGTAGCTAGTACTAAATTCGCTACATTGTCCGCTTGTCTTAACGTAGCTATCACGTTCGATGTGAGATGAGTCGGTGTGATATCCGTTACGGGATGATGTATTTGATGGCCGAAGATGAAGCATACACGATTTACATTATGACATACACGTGGAATTAATTTAGCGAGGAACAACAAATCCTTCCACTCTATTCCCTCGGACAAGTTCTCTTCACTAGACAAGCCTACTACATAGCTATAACTTCTTCGATCTCCCTAGAATAGAAAACAACGCGTACGTCAATCAAAGTTTACTGAATTCTGACGTCGTCAGTACAAGAGGACGTTGAAAATTCTACCTGTACTCCTACACTGCGTATAGGCAAAAGTGTCGCGGAAATATGACGGTAACTAGAGAGCTGTCTCAAATATTGGCGTTCAGATTCGCTCGTCGCGCCTTCCACACGGTTCAATAATCCGTGCTTTTTTTGAAGCATTTGCTCGTACTCTGCCATTATTTTAACTATGACCTTAAATTCATTCGATTGTAAACTTATTATTTTACAATAACACTTTTTAAAGTCACCGTCGAGATTTTAAGTCACCGCGAGATAAAGACGTACCTGCGTTTCCGAGAAATCTTTATCCATATAAGGTTCGTCCGCGCACAGAATGCGTACGGCAAGACCGGGCCCGGGGAACGGGTGACGAGTGACCAGTGGAGCTGGCAAGCCGAGATCACATCCTAATTGTTTCACTTCATCCTTGTGAAAATCTTTTAATGGTTCTACTACTTGTCCCTGTGCTCTCAACGTTCTAACGAGTTCACTATCATTGTGATGTGTTTTTATTGCATCTGCTTTTCCTGACAAAAGTGTTTACATCTTGTGAGGATACTATTCTCTCGCTTCGCAACAGATGTAAAAAATAACAAAGTTACTGTTCCGTCGACTTACCACTAGCTAATGCACTCGCACTTTCTATGAGGTCGGGCCTCAGAGTGCCTTGCCCAAGGAACACTTCTTCTGGCTTGAGACCCATCTCTGCCATTGCTTCGTTGGCTACTCTTACAAAAATGTCTCCTATAATTTTTCGTTTCTCTTCTGGATTGGTCGTTTGACACAACATTTTAGTTACTCTATTTCTCGGGGTAGTAGCAGTCGCGCATATTCCCTTATTATTAATGGTGTTCGCGTTCGCTACCGGCGTTACGTTCTCTAAGGGTACCGTCGTAGTTCCTTGCATAAAGTACCGTCCAGCGTTTATGACTTTTAATCGGATTCCCAATTGTGCAAAAATTTGTTCCACGTATTGCGACTCCGCTTTCCGCAAAAAGCCGTTATTGATATGCAGAGCTATTACTTGATCCTTGTTTAAAGCTTTATGCAATAATGCCGCACATACCGTGGAATCCACACCTCCGCTCACTAATAACTATGATCGTTTTTTTCTATTTTAATTGATATTTTTCAAGATTGATTACACTTTGTATAATTATTACGAGTATCGTCATTGTTAAGAATCTTTCTCCACAAATCACAGATTCTAATAATAATTGAAACAAGCGTAAATTCGTGTCTTACCAAAACTTTCTTGCTGCCGACTGTATCTCTGATGTACTGAATACACTGAGCCTCCCGGCCGCGAAGCGTATAATTGCCGGTGAGGCCGGCAATCCCGAACAAAAAATTGTGCAGCATCGTCTTTCCGTTAGGTGTAAGATCTACTTCTGGGTGAAACTGTACTCCGTACAAATTCATTTTATCGCTCGCTATTCCCGCTATAAAGTTCGACGATCTGGCAGTAATGTGAAAATTATCAGCCACCCTATCTATACTGTCTCCATGCGTCAGCAATACCATTTGTTCTTTCTCCAAGCCCCTGGATGGATAGTTTTTGTAAATACGTCGTATTGCAAGGACAGAAGATAGAGATAGAATTAAAGGTACAAATTACACGTTCTCTTGTGTTTACTCACTTGAACAACAGGCACTTGGAATCTATTTCGATTTGAAATTGGCCATCTTCTCGACCTTCCTTACTGATCACTGTGCCACCNTAAAAAATAACAAAGTTACTGTTCCGTCGACTTACCACTAGCTAATGCACTCGCACTTTCTATGAGGTCGGGCCTCAGAGTGCCTTGCCCAAGGAACACTTCTTCTGGCTTAAGACCCATCTCTGCCATTGCTTCGTTGGCTACTCTTACAAAAATGTCTCCTATAATTTTTCGTTTCTCTTCTGGATTGGTCGTTTGACACAACATTTTAGTTACTCTATTTCTCGGGGTAGTAGCAGTCGCGCATATTCCCTTATTATTAATGGTGTTCGCGTTCGCTACCGGCGTTACGTTCTCTAAGGGTACCGTCGTAGTTCCTTGCATAAAGTACCGTCCAGCGTTTATGACTTTTAATCGGATTCCCAATTGTGCAAAAATTTGTTCCACGTATTGCGACTCCGCTTTCCGCAAAAAGCCGTTATTGATATGCAGAGCTATTACTTGATCCTTGTTTAAAGCTTTATGCAATAATGCCGCACATACCGTGGAATCCACACCTCCGCTCACTAATAACTATGATCGTTTTTTTCTATTTTAATTGATATTTTTCAAGATTGATTACACTTTGTATAATTATTACGAGTATCGTCATTGTTAAGAATCTTTCTCCACAAATCACAGATTCTAATAATAATTGAAACAAGCGTAAATTCGTGTCTTACCAAAACTTTCTTGCTGCCGACTGTATCTCTGATGTACTGAATACACTGAGCCTCCCGGCCGCGAAGCGTATAATTGCCGGTGAGGCCGGCAATCCCGAACAAAAAATTGTGCAGCATCGTCTTTCCGTTAGGTGTAAGATCTACTTCTGGGTGAAACTGTACTCCGTACAAATTCATTTTATCGCTCGCTATTCCCGCTATAAAGTTCGACGATCTGGCAGTAATGTGAAAATTATCAGCCACCCTATCTATACTGTCTCCATGCGTCAGCAATACCATTTGTTCTTTCTCCAAGCCCCTGGATGGATAGTTTTTGTAAATACGTCGTATTGCAAGGACAGAAGATAGAGATAGAATTAAAGGTACAAATTACACGTTCTCTTGTGTTTACTCACTTGAACAACAGGCACTTGGAATCTATTTCGATTTGAAATTGGCCATCTTCTCGACCTTCCTTACTGATCACTGTGCCACCAAACTCCTTGTTTATCATCTGCATGCCGTAACAAATACCTAGTACTGGAATACCTATTCTGAAAATATCTGCGTCGTATTTAGGTGCATCTTCTGCGTACACCGAACTTGGACCTCCAGAAATTATAATAGCTCTAAAAATTTAGAACGGGGTTGTTAACGATTACTGTTCGACGCGACGATTATATTTCAACTACAATGGCGATTGTACTTGTAGCCTTTTTCTTGAAGGGTAAATGCAGACGTATCGAGAGGCAGAATTTCACTATGAACGTTCAATTCACGAATTTTTCGATCGATCACTTTACCATACTGCGCTCCTGCGTCCAGGATCGCCACTTTCTCGTCGCATACCATGCCCAACGTTCCTTCACTAGCCCCATTATTTCTCTCTGCGCGAAACAATAATCCATCCGCGCTTTTTTCCATTTCAGAATTTCTGATATTGCTATTGCTATTGCTGTGATTTCAATAATCCTATAAAATTTCCACACAAGTTTAACAATCCTATCGAATCCGAAATTTGTAATTAAGAACACGCAAACGTGTAAATAATAAAATGGGTACGAGAACATCTTTTGAAATCTCTAACATTATACACCTGCTCTAATCCCATAAGAAACGAAATAATAAATTCCATTAACGTTAACATTTGAATATCCATCGAAACATGGAAATAGAGAAGAGAAACATATTTACATGTTTCGTAATCATGTTTAATACACGATACCAAGGCTAGACACATTATAAAAAAAGGTAAAGATGTTGTTCCAAGTATTATCACTTGTAAGTGGGTCATGATCTTATTGGTAAATAATCATATGTCAGAGATATTGTTTGAACGTGATCGTGTACGAATTACTTCATCATTTCAATCTTACTAAAAACAGATGATTAAGATTGAATCACGTACCACGGTCGGAGATATAATTATTTACTGTTTAATAATATTTCGAAAGAATTTTTGTATTAAATAGAAAAGTTTTCCAGACCTCGCTTCTAACAACAATATCCAAAGACGTGTAACGTGTAAATATAAAAGATGCTATTATGTACTGCTACCCAATATAAGTTCTGACAACTACTGTATATCAGAGGTATTTTATTCGATTCTTACGATTCTTTAGAAGTATGCAGGCATACATTTTATACCGTTTGAGGAACGACCGAAACGATGTTTAAGGGAAAACTACTAAATACGATGTTTGACAAAAAATAAATAACCGGCCGTAAATTTTACGAGCACGTTTCTTAGAAATGGAAGTGCTATAACAGCATAATCACTATACGAATCGTTTTCTTAATCGCTGGCAAAGTACATCGGGAGACTTACCAAATTATATGAGGCAGAGAATATTTCACGGACAAATCACCGAGTAACGTAAAATTAATTACAGCAAAATAGAATGTGCACCCTTTAGACGAGGCAGCCATTCAATCGCCTGCAATAGCCATAGCCACAATCAGACATCGGGCTACCTTCAGCTCGAAAGTCTTGTAGTAAACCAATATTACAATTTGAAAGTTCCTAGTGAAGTAGAGACGAGAAACCTGATATTTACTAGATCTCCGATAAATTTCTTTCATAAAAATGGCATGTTCATTAATATAGTAACCTTCCTTTACGTATGGAATGAAATCTTTTGTATAACACTTGTTTCTTCGGTTACTATAACTTTGCTCACAACACAATTCGTCCAAGATCATTTATCGAATACAGGAACGACATGAACGTAGCAAAGAATAAGTAGTAAAGTCTAGCATTTATATTTATTGACGCTTATATATATATATATAAGCTATATGTTATATATATATATATATATATTATAGCTTTAACATGCGTGTACGTACTACGTACAATTACATGGCAAAGGGGTAGTTTTTCCATTTTCTTTATTAACAGATGGCAACAGGTATTTTTTATTTTGTGTTTACTTAATATATAGATTATGTTATGTTTAATATATAAAATTATAATTCTATAATTTCATGTGTATATGGCTTAACTCCAACAAATCTAATGTAACCTACTTAGATACTTTACTCAAAAATTAAATAGATCATGAACATAATTGCTATTCTTATAATTATTATATTGTTTGCAATGTATAAATCATTCGATTTTGATTTTATTATTGAACTACAAGCCTCAATTTATTTTCANAAAATTAAATAGATCATGAACATAATTGCTATTCTTATAATTATTATATTCTTTGCAATGTATAAATCATTCGATTTTGATTTTATTATTGAACTACAAGCCTCAATTTATTTTCATTCTTCTTTTCATAAGTGAAGGAGGTATTACAAAAATTAAATTGATGTTAATCTTGCACTTAAAAATATTAATCATCTAAAGTTGTTATTCGAGTTAGAATATATTGATCAAACATGACGCGAAACTCATTGCTATCTTCTATTCGATCGCATCGAGTACTTTACACAAATAAGAAACTTACGAAGGAAGATTCTCGATAGCAGGAGCTTACAATTAGATTCGTGAATAACTTAACAAAGACCTTTCGACCTTTCATGACACTTTTTAGGAAATTAGGAAATTAGGAAAATCAATTTTATGCGAAAATTAATCTGTTTCTATATCATCCTTATATCGAGCTTATATTTATTGTATTATAGCAGAACAGAAATGTTTTCCGCGTCTACACGATNCTAATGTAACCTACTTAGATACTTTACTCAAAAATTAAATAGATCATGAACATAATTGCTATTCTTATAATTATTATATTGTTTGCAATGTATAAATCATTCGATTTTGATTTTATTATTGAACTACAAGCCTCAATTTATTTTCATTCTTTTCATAAGTGAAGGAGGTATTACAAAAATTAAATTGATGTTAATCTTGCACTTAAAAATATTAATCATCTAAAGTTGTTATTCGAGTTAGAATATATTGATCAAACATGACGCGAAACTCATTGCTATCTTCTATTCGATCGCATCGAGTACTTTACACAAATAAGAAACTTACGAAGGAAGATTCTCGATAGCAGGAGCTTACAATTAGATTCGTGAATAACTTAACAAAGACCTTTCGACCTTTCATGACACTTTTTAATAAGTAATTAGGAAAATCAATTTTATGCGAAAATTAATCTGTTTCTACAATATATCATTCTTATATCGAGCTTATATTTATTGTATTATAGCAGAACAGAAATGTTTTCCGCGTCTACACGACGCCGCTAATCGCGCGTATTATTTTCCGTGCCGATTATGCGAGGCACATAAAAAATAATCAACACCGCGGGCCGATTAAATGCATTATTCACATTCGACCGAACAGAATGTAAATTCACGACTGCCCTTGTTTCGGTAACGTGAGAACATCATTTCCAGCATTCCAGGCAATTTTACTGGAAACGCAAAAGTGTATGATCGATACCTGCGATCGAGCGATAATGATTAAAATGAAACGTACGTAGCTTATTGTGAGCTACCTGGTTCCGAAAGACGCGTGATGTCTGCCCAGTAGTCGTGTCCAATATGGCGTGTGTATTGTGAATTGTATTAACGTGCAGGTAAGTCGATTCAATTTTTCACGACTTACACGGACAAATAAATTCTAAAGACGAATATCCAAGAAATATACGACTTTCGTTTTCCGGGATTGTAAATATTTCCATTCATAAATCATTCGATCGGATATTAACCAGACCTTTCCCTTAAAGTATGTGAACCTTGTCAACCTTTGCACCTTCAAGGCCCGTTCGTCGTCGTGCAATTCGATGACAGGTATCTCGCGTGGAGAAAACCTTATTGAATTCAGTTGCTTGGCTGTACATTGATCATTTCTCTGTACAAATGAGCAACTAGTTTTTCCTTACGAGAATTTGCTACGTGACAAGCTCTGTTGTTGGCAATTGTTATTATGGTCTGAATCGTGCACTGCCACAATTAGGCAAATCGAAGGAATAACGATCAAAGTCAGCCAGAAAACATGGAATAATTTATATTGATTATATGACATCGAACATAGTCGATAAGTTTTTTTGACAACATGTCACGTATGTACTTTGACATACTGGTCACATTACTGTGAAAATTACGTAAATTCGAAGAAACTTTTGTTTTTTAGAGACTTAACTTTATTTGCTCTTGAACAAAGATAAAAATTTTGTAATGAAGATCGAAAGTACATCATAATATAAATGTAAATGTCATAATATAAATAAACAGTAATGTACCAANAGCTTATATTTATTGTATTATAGCAGAACAGAAATGTTTTCCGCGTCTACACGACGCCGCTAATCGCGCGTATTATTTTCCGTGCCGATTATGCGAGGCACATAAAAAATAATCAACACCGCGGGCCGATTAAATGCATTATTCACATTCGACCAAACAGAATGTAATTTCACGACTGCCCTTGTTTCGGTAACGTGAGAACATCATTTCCAGCATTCCAGGCAATTTTACTGGAAACGCAAAAGTGTATGATCGATACCTGCGATCGAGCGATAATGATTAAAATGAAACGTACGTAGCTTATTGTGAGCTACCTGGTTCCGAAAGACGCGTGATGTCTGCCCAGTAGTCGTGTCCAATATGGCGTGTGTATTGTGAATTGTATTAACGTGCAGGTAAGTCGATTCAATTTTTCACGACTTACACGGACAAATAAATTCTAAAGACGAATATCCAAGAAATATACGACTTTCGTTTTCCGGGATTGTAAATATTTCCATTCATAAATCATTCGATCGGATATTAACCAGACCTTTCCCTTAAAGTATGTGAACCTTGTCAACCTTTGCACCTTCAAGGCCCGTTCGTCGTCGTGCAATTCGATGACAGGTATCTCGCGTGGAGAAAACCTTATTGAATTCAGTTGCTTGGCTGTACATTGATCATTTCTCTGTACAAATGAGCAACTAGTTTTTCCTTACGAGAATTTGCTACGTGACAAGCTCTGTTGTTGGCAATTGTTATTATGGTCTGAATCGTGCACTGCCACAATTAGGCAAATCGAAGGAATAACGATCAAAGTCAGCCAGAAAACATGGAATAATTTATATTGATTATATGACATCGAACATAGTCGATAAGTTTTTTTGACAACATGTCACGTATGTACTTTGACATACTGGTCACATTACTGTGAAAATTACGTAAATTCGAAGAAACTTTTGTTTTTTAGAGACTTAACTTTATTTGCTCTTGAACAAAGATAAAAATTTTGTAATGAAGATCGAAAGTACATCATAATATAAATGTAAATGTCATAATATAAATAAACAGTAATGTACCAAGACAGGTGGGTGCCCGCGACTTTGTAATTTAATTGTTCTCTATCATGACATTGTTCGCAATTCAGTACAATTATTTTATAGAGTTTTGTTATTTATTTTTATGTAAATCCAAGTGTAATGAAATGTATGACAAACTATAAGAATTATTTTGTTTTCGTAGGTTCTTCTCCTGCCCTTAGTGCAATCATTTTTTGTGTGTCGAGGGAATGAGATAAATACTACAAAACTTGTAGTAAGACAATGTACAATGAACTACAATGGGAATATGCCAGATTGGCACCAATATAATACCTCGCAAACAAATGAAGCTACGTTACCTACGCAAAATGTGAATTCTGGTCATCTCGCATTCGTTCCTAGCGTCGGTGCACCGCCACTGAACGCAATTAATTCAGAGGGTTTGAACAAGCATCAGAACAACACGAATTTCAATCCGAGAAATTATCAATCCTACAACAATGTTCCAAACGGTCAGAACATTCCAAACAACAGCCCTCTTGCGTCTATGGTGCAGATGCAGAATTGCATCGGTCATTACGGTCCTCCGAACACCAGAAATCCTATGCTGGACAATGTCAATGCTTCTGTGGATCCGAGGACCGCTACGGTCGGGAATATCAACGACGAAGCGGGATACAGGAACAACCAGGTGCCTTACCATGGAGCTATGAGCCATCTGACCGGGCCTAGCTGCAGTTTGAACACGTCGTCCGGACCAGGGGTCGCACCTGTTGCTGGAACGAGAAATAATTCTGGAGCTGGACTCGGAACTAATCCCGCCAATGGAACTGGCCCCGGTCCCATGTTCGGTCCTGGCCCGAGGCACGGGCCTATGTCGGGACATGGATCAGGCTCCGGGTCGGGAAACATGGGACCAAGAAACGCCAACATGGGTTCGGTTCCGCCTGGGAAACCGCCCGCTTCGTTCATCCCCTGTAAAGGTTTGTGTTGCAATTCAGAGGCTAACGTTAATTATCAGCAGTGGGAAAAATTTGGGTCCTATCAGAACAACGCTTCGTACAGGGATAACTTACACCCACCTAATTATCAAATGGAAAATAGGCATTTCGGGAATAATTGTAATTTTAGAAAAGATAATTTAGACGGCAAAGAGGTAATGGGTTCTGTGTTGCCGAACGCGTCCGCCGTAGATCATAGAAGAAATTTTGTAGATTACAAATATCATAAGGATCATTTGATGCATAGAAATTACTCGAGCGCGTCGGGAATGTTTCACAATTATCCCGTGCAAGGTTACAATTACTCGGCGGAACATCAGAAATACGCTTATCCCTCGAAGGAGCAGATGAAAACGAACAACGTGAACATGCCGAATTCAGAGATGGTCAAGCATCAGGAACAGAACTATATGGCTCAACAAAAATTCAACAACAAACAATTTCAATACCAAAATGGAAATATGTTGCCGAAAGGGATGCCCGGTGGCTTAAACGTGAATGCGAATATAACGTCGTCCGCACAGAATCCTTACTTCAATTCACAATTTCCGAGAAATATTTCCACGGAAGTGTCGCACGAACGTCAAGAAACCACCGACAACACCGCGATGCCCAACAGAATGTCGAGTACTCTTATGCATAACTCTCCTCCACAGCAACAAGTGTATCAGCATAAAATAGCGATGCAGAAATTTTCGATAGAGAATTGTCTCAACGAACTGAGCAGAATACCTGGTTATCAGTCGCATCCGAAGTACAAGGAATGCGTCCTCAAATACAGAGAAGTGTTAAAATTACAACAGTCCTCTGGTTATCCAGTTCAATCGAGTTCGCGCGTAGCAACTCCTGTGAACACCGCGGTGCCGCCGATCAATTTACAGTTCGATCAGAACGGCATGTTGATAAATTCTAGCTATCTTTCCGACGGTTTTACCAAACTGCAACCTACGTCCGCTGTGCAACAAGCGACGGATGGCATGGACAAACAGAACAAAGATCACGCCTTGACCAATGAAAAATGCCAGCAGTCGCAGCCCGCGGAGCAACTAATGATCTCTCCGCAAAACGAACACCACGTACCTTCTCCTTGTGCAGAAACGTTCCAGAAACAGAATCAATTCTCGATGCACAAGGACTTTAATCAAAATCAGTTGAAAGTACAAACGAGCAAAAATCATAATCTGAATACGTTGACCGACAACGATACGAACGAAACGATGATGCAGCAGAAGGCACCCAATAAACCGGTCCTAGACGTTCGACAATTTTTGGCCAATTGGGACGAAACCGACGACGAAGAAGAAATGACGAATTTACCAAATACCGTTTTGAGCGAAACGACTCCCGTGGTCGTAGTGAGCTACGAGAACGTAGATCTTTCGTCGAAACGACTACGAGGCGTAGAAGCGTCGAGAAGAAAGAGTTTCTGTTCGAGCGAAACGTTAGAAAATGGAAAGGAAGACGAAGCGAATCTGGTAACGGCCGAAGGTTTGACGATCTCCTATTCGTCTCCGGTCGACGATCCTGAAATCGGCAAAACGTCCAAGAGAACTATCGGAGAGGGCGTCGTGAAGCCTGGAAGTATCATACACTGTATCAGCAACGGACCCGACGAGATACCCACGATTCACATAGTGGACAATTTAGAGATCAGCAACATCCTCGGAGCGTCTAACGGTCAAGTCATTCAGACTCTGGAGAAGCAGAAGACAATATCGTTCTTCAGGGAATCGAGTAGCAACGAGACGGAAGCGATGGTTCTCGAAAGTACGGAGCAGCAGGACAAGAGTGATACCAACGTGTTGCCGGCGAATTACGGGGAACCTTTGGACGACGTTAACAAGGAGGAAGTCAGAATTTCTGAGTCTATGGAGACGGATAATCGGGAACTGGGAACTCTGTCGGAGACAGCAAAGACTGATCTCGGCGTTGCTGACAACGTAGAATTAGAGAAACAACGGAGTTTTGAAGAATCTCACAATCCTGACGATATAAGTCTGCCGGACTTGCCGACTTCGGAGTGTACACCGATCTCTACTACGTTGAACACTCCGATTCACTCTGACAGCGAAGAATCGTCGCAGAACATAGAAGATCTGTCGATATCGACGAATCCCATAGAAGTGATGCAAAACAGTCCGGTGATCAGTTTCACGCAGTTGAACAGCGAAGAAGAGACGAAGAACAGGACGCTTGGCAGTTTGGCACTGGGATTGCAGAAAGAGAATCGTTACAAGAGTAACGAGGGTAACGCTGGCCACGAGCAGGAGATAACATTACGTAATTTCGACTTCTCCGACGGTCCAAAGTCGAAGTCGAACGAAGTAATTAAAAACAAGCATGTAAAAAGTCTCGGGCTCAACGCTGCGAAAAAGAAGGTATTCCTGAGCGATGGTAAAGAGAGTGAATCCAGAGTTTCAGGAATTTTAACGTCGATGGAGTACGAATTGCAAGTTCAACAGGAGACGGTGAACAATGAAAAGAACTTGGATCGCGAATCTCTGGCCTGTACGTTCGAAGAAAGGCACAAGGACGTTAGACGGTTGAGAGAAGCGATTAAAACTGCGACTCGAAGAAGCGATTCGATAGAGAATTCGAGCCCGATAGAATCTGGCGATGAAACAGGGCCGAGAAATGAGAGTGACTACTCGAAGAAAAAGAAAATGAAGACTCTCGCGTCGACTAACTCTGCTACTTGTCCAACGTCCTCCGAAATCGATTCGAGTGCTAGAAAGAGTTCGGTTCAAAAGAAGACCGTTAAACATTCGAGGCCAGCGAAAGGTCACGAAGGAAGGAAACTCGACGATTCGGGCTCGTCGCAAGTGAAAGAAAATTCTGTGTGCCATACGACTTCTCGATACAAACACTATTCTGTTGCTGTGATAAAGGATAACGCTACTATAAGTGATAAAAGATCTTATGGCATCACGGACAGAACACCGAACGAGAAACCGGTTGAATCTGACACGGGAGTTTTTACGTTGCACGAAACTTTTAAACTGTTACAGAAAGATCTGAAAGCTGTGGACGGAGATGTTAAATACACCGCGGAGGAAATGCGTTTGCTAAAAGAGTACAGGAAGAAAAAAGAAAAATTTCATCGGGGTCACGATACGCAAAGTAATAGTAGTAAAGGTAATAAGATCAGGTGTAGGAAAGTTGACGAGCAAGTCATCCAAAAGGGCGATAAAAGTTCATTTTATCGCAGGAATAAGTTGGAATGTTCTCAACTTAAACAGAACGACGATACGTTGGCGACGCGTAAGGCGGGCTCGGAAAAAAATTCTGTGGTCAACGTGGATTCGCAGAATATGGAAACGCAGGGAGAAGGAAAAAATCATTCGGGTTCGAAGAGTTTGGAAAAGAATTCTGACTTTGGAATTCAAGTTGCCAACGTAAATCTGAAAATTAAGGACAGCGACGTTGGCAAAGAGTTAATTTTAGCGAGTAAGAACCAGGAACGTTCAAAAGACTCTATGGAAAGGATCAAGATAGAAATTAACGTATCTTGTACGGACAGAAGTTCCAAGGGACAGGAGCAGAACAGAAGATTGTCGTACGACGATCGTAGCACGTACGAGATCGACGATTCGCCTTCTTATTCGGGTACGTTCGACGGCCAACGAAGATTGAACGCCAAGGATCAAGAAGAGAAAGCTCGTAGACTACCCGAGAAATTCACTGTAGCAGTGGACGTTACCGAAGCGAATCAAGTTAAAAATGACGCGGGGACGAATACCTCGCTGAGAAAAGCGCGAAGAACTTCGTCGGATACAAACGAAGAATGTGATGCTAGGATTTCCAAAGACACGTGCGATATACCTTTGGACAGTCAGTCTTTCAACAAATCTTCTGAGAACGCGGAAACGGTCGATGCTCCTAACTGCGGTACTAACCACGTTGATATAATTAAGTCAAAGAGTGCAATATCAAATACTGCCATAATTAACGCGAACGTTACTAAAATTAAGGGGAACAAGCCCGAGGGGAGCAAAGAAAATGATTCTACTGGTGTTAACGACGACGACAGAGCAGATGCGTCGACCAGAACAGAAAAGAAGAGTTCTAAAAAACTGCCAGAAAGTAATTTGATCGATCCGAGTGCAAAGCTACTGAATAATTCGGACGGTCTAGATTTGCATCTCGACACACTGGTATATAAGAACGCGCGTAGCTGTCACTTGGACGAGAAGTTGGAGGAGAACGGTTACACGGGTAAGTGGAAGAAGCCAAAGATAGACGACATTTTCGAAGACTGTAATATATTCCAAAGTAGCAGCGGGTATGTGAATCCGATCTTTTCGAGTATAGACAAGCTGGAAAATTTGCATACAGTTCCTGTGTACACTACCAAAGACGGAAAGATATCCTACAGTCCTAATCGGAAGTTCACGTACCACGAGCTGATGATGGAGGCTCGCAAGCGGGAGGCTTCCTCCTCTACGAAAAAGTATCATTACGCGGATACCTGGAACAGCTATTACAACTCAAAGTTTCACAAACTTAGTAAAAAGAAGCGGCAGCATGGCCTCAGCGACAAGAAGAAGCACGACTATAAAGATACCAAGTATCTTTACGACAGAAAAAGGAATTATTCGGACGAGTTTTATAGCAAGAGCCACGTCAAGTACAAAGACTGTGTTCACAGCATTAGAAACAACAATGCCGTATGGTCCGATCGTATGAAAATTGACAAAATGTACAACAGTAGCGATTCCGATGAGATCGTAAATCGCGATAAGAATCGAATTGCTGAAGATAATACTTTCCGAGAAGACGACGGTCGTGAAAGTAAAACTGTAACGATTGATGAGTCGCATAAAGGTGAAACTATTCACGAATCAGATCTGAAAAATAAAGATAACGTCGGCGACGATATCTCGGATGAGCGTCGAGAAGAGACACAGTCGATTCAATCACACATTTTTGATATCGACGAGACGAATGAAAATTGTGTAAACTCTAATAACAATGCACAGTGGATTCCACCCGTGTCTCGTTCGTCGAACAATGAAAGAGATAATGCCGATTGTATCGATAAAACTGTATCTGCAACGCTGAATGATTTATCAGAAAATCTTATCAACGGTGAAAACAAAAATTTGGATGATACACCTACGAATAGAGTTATGGATATAGTTGGAAATGAAATTATCGAAGACGAAGAGAATACGCGTTCGAACGATGACCCGTTAATTCCAAAATTGCTCAAGAACAAACCTTCGTCCGACGAAGATAAACGAGTGACTGAATCGTGTAATTTAGAAGAAGAAACAGATGATAAAATTAATTCCAAAGAGACTCACGTCGAACACCAAACCGAGGGTATCGAGACGAGGAAGCTCGAAGAAACTGATGCGGCTGAATCAGAAGTAAGAAGTAGTACGAGAGATCTGGGATACGCCAAGTGTAGCAACAATTCGGAAACTGATCAAATTGATGTAACAGAGTCTAAAATGGAAGAGGAAACTGTAGAACTGCATAACAACGTTGACGTTTCAATCGATCAAATCTCGAAAGCATCTTCAGAACCAGAAGGACGTGATAACACAAGTAATGTAATAGTAGAAGAACCTGAAGAGAACGTTAATGAAAAAACTATAGTGGAAACTACGCAAGAAAATACAGAACTTAACGAGGAGATCAAAGTCCCGAAAGACGACAATGCAGAGGATGAAAATATGAATAAAGATGAACAAGAAAATAGCGAGTCTTTGCAACACGAAACTAATAAAGATTTATCAGAAAACGCTTGTACGTTAAGCGAAGAAAAATCTGAATCTCAAATAGTACAAATAGCGAGTGTACTAATCGATCAAGAAAATAATTCGGACGAAGGCGTCAAACTCGAGGATAAGACCAGCACGATTGCAGAGCAACGCGACGATGCAATTGTCGAAGAACAAAGTTTTATCGGTTTTACAAAAAATGAAATTTGTACCATACCTTTTAAAGATCAAATGGACTTTATTTTACCAGACACAGAAGAAACTCTGTTAGAGCTCGAAGTAAGGAATAGTTGTTNAAAATAATTCGGACGAAGGCGTCAAACTCGAGGATAAGACCAGCACGATTTCAGAGCAACGCGACGATGCAATTGTCGAAGAACAAAGTTTTATCGGTTTTTCAAAAAATGAAATTTGTACCATACCTTTTAAAGATCAAATGGACTTTATTTTACCAGACACAGAAGAAACTCCGTTAGAGCTCGAGGTAAGGAATAGTTGTATAGCGAACGATCTGGACAATTCGTCTAGTATTACTGGGAACGAAACGAATAGCAATGTAAATCTTTCGATAGAGGAGGAAGTGCCTGTTTTAGAAATGTGTCGCGACAAACAAAATTCTCCTACCATAGTCAATGAGGCAGACGACAACGACGTTGAAAACGAACCAAATTCTTTGGGAGAAGACTCTTGCAAGAACTTGGATCACGATGGAAAAACAGTACCCAAACTGATCATAAAGAAAACTGATAACGTACATTCGAATTCTGAATGCTCGTTGAATCGTACGAATTCCGGTGGAAAATACGATGCAAAATTACTGTCCGAGGCGCGTCCAAAGATACCAAAGATGATTATTGTGAAGAGTAGGTCCCGTTCCGCGACACCAACAATCGAAATTTCGGAAAAAGCTAAACCCGATAAGACTCATCTCTCGGAACGTAACGATGAAAATATGGACGTGGATAACTGCGATACCGAACAGTACACTTTGAAACACAATATTTATGAGAACAAAGTGCCTAAAGTAAAAATAAAATTGGAGGAAATATCGTCGAAAGATTTAAAATTATACTTAAAACGAAAGGCTGCTAGCAAGAACATTCCAAAGACGAAGGTCAAGAAAATGAAAATACAGGAGTCTGAGGATAGTTCTGAAACAGAAGCAGCCACAGATTCGGACGAAGAAGATGAAGATTTTAATGAATCGATGAACAGCGACACGGACACGGAAAAAGTACCTAAATTGAAATTGAGGAGACAGGAAGAAGAGAGGTCGTCGCCGCATAGAAGTTCGGAAAAGGGTTTAGGCGTTTCCAAGTTTTCTTCGAAACGGACNCAAAGTGCCTAAAGTAAAAATAAAATTGGAGGAAATATCGTCGAAAGATTTAAAACTATACTTAAAACGAAAGGCTGCTAGCAAGAACATTCCACAGACGAAGGTCAAGAAAATTAAAATACAGGAGTCTGAGGATAGTTCTGAAACAGAAGCAGCCACAGATTCGGATGAGGAAGATGAAGATTTTAATGAATCGATGAACAGCGACACGGACACGGAAAAAGTACCTAAATTGAAATTGAGGAGACAGGAAGAAGAGAGGTCGTCACCGCATAGAAGTTCGGAAAAGGGTTTAGGCGTTTCCAAGTTTTCTTCGAAACGGATCAGGAAGACGAGAGAAGAGGACACGAAACATTCCGCAAAGTACGACAGCACCAAGTTCATCAACGAAGAACTAAAGAAAAAATTTCCTCAGTGTATAATTGAAAAAATTCCAAAAGTCATAATAAAAAGAACGCAAATCGGTGCGGAGTTCAAATGTGAAATTAGTAAAAGTAAAAAGATTTGGGTCGCTGAAACTTCCAAATGGCAACCCAGAGTCAAATTACAGAGACTAGAGGTCTTGGATCACATGGTAAAGGATTTGAAGCGATCAAAAATTACAGTAAACGATAAAGTTGAGTCATTCATACGATCCAAAGATTGTATTATCAACGTTGATAAGAAACACCAACTCAACGAGAGCAAAGGAAAACTGTGTAGATCTAATTCAGTGTCCGATTTACCACCCGTCAAGTATAAACAAAGACGACTGTCAGACTTTAGTTGCCTGAAAGTAGATTCGAAATTAATAGAAATGAATTCGAACAGTGAAAAGAAAATTATTAAGGAAAAAGATAAGGAGAAACTGTTTTTTGAGAACAGACAAGATCGCAACGACGATAATGGCGAAAGTGAAAACGAAACGAGAGAATTCGAGATGGAACATACGTTTAGAAATGTTTTGAACAATGACTCAAGTGTAAAGAGAGAATACTCGTCTTTCGGGATCAAGGAAGATGATACACCTTCTGTAGAAATTAAATTTCTAAACTCTACCACGAGTTCACGTAACAGTGGAGATAATAATAATTCGATAATCGAAGTCGACACGTCGGACGAAAGTCAAACTACAATAGAGATTTTGCCAGCGTCGCCAGACTGTAGCGTGGACGAAGCAAAGGGCGCAGAATTCGTAAGTGGATTAAATGCAGACGACGCTATACCCACTCAATTAGAGTTGGAATTAGAGCTCATGGACAACAATCTGCGTTCGGGTATGCTTGCCTCAAAAAGTCAAGAATGTTTATCGTATTCTAAAAACAAATATACTAACGGCGGATCGGGCAAAGCGTGCTTCAACGAATTGCCACGTTCCTCGCAGAACATTTGTCAAGCTTCTATGGAAACTACAGGGTCGAACGATTACTTTTATTGCAACGATTTGCTAGTTAAGGAAGTGTTGGCTGCCAAGGAAACGTTGAAGAAATGTTTGTCGCGGTCGGAGAACGAAAACGTAGAAAGAACAGGATCGAGGCCGAGAACCGTAGCTGAGAAGAAACAGGGTTCAAGTTTCAGTTTAGGAGGTATTAGAAAATCAAGTACCGCCGATAACAAAGCGAAAGTGAATAGAAAGCTCGACGGGTCGGGAAAGGAAGAATATAAATCTCATCGCAAGACGAACATGGAAAATGCCGAAGAGAGGTGTTCGAAGCGGGAAAAAATATATTCTGGGGAGTGTCCCACGGCCTCTACACACGAGGACAGTAGTAGTGTACCTGAGCCGACTACGATTTCTTTAAAGGCTTCAAAGAAATTTAGTCGACCGACTGTGAACGACAACGATTCGGAAGAATCGCAAGAAGAAAGAGTTGAAAAGAAAACTGGCACCGAGGACCAAAAAGATAGTTCAAACGAAGTGAAAACCAAGGAAGACAATATGCCGTTGTTAGTGCCAGAGTTCGCTTTGAGCTTCGATTCCAGTTCGGACAGAGACAGCTCTAGATCTCCACCCATTATAACGAATCCAGAGGAGAGCGAACGCGCAACAGATGATACGAAACTGATAGACAACAAAGTGATAAATCGAACTGAGGGAGCAGACGAGAACAAGAAACATTCCTATAAAGACTGTGAAATGAGCATCACTGATATTATAACGCAATTAGCTTATCACGAGAAGGTGAGCATACTTGAATACTCGACTAGATCAGAAAAGTTTTACAGTACAGCTGATCTTAATGGTTTATTACAGGCAACAATAAAGCATAAAAGATATTGTAATTTGTGCGAGAGATGGTTTCCTACGACTTCGCGACATCGTCGACATCTAGTCGGATATCAACATCGCTACATGGAATTGAGTCAGCGTAAAAGTATTCACGCCCTTTTCATTCTGTTCACTGGCAAACCTTGTCCGAGACTTTTGCCGGCGCACACGCTTCGCAGCGATTGTTCCATAGGGGAATTGACGCCTTTGCAAATTGCTGTTCAGGTGAGATTACATTTCGTATGATTTTTGGGTTCGTGAATAAATTACCAACTTACTTATTCTTACCGAATTCTCTTGTAGGACGTCGCGAACTGCTTGCAGTACACACAACCGAACAGTAAAACGAAAGAATGATGGCAACGAGTTATTACGACTTATTCGGCCCGCTTAGTCGCATCTCCCGTGATCGGAACAAACGGCGTGAGTACCTCTAGGAAAATATGTACAATGTCGATAAACTGTGAAATTAATTTTGTGGCACTTTTAACGTCAGTGGCATTGTACATGGTGACCATGATTACTACTTTTTGGTAATTATATTACTATTGCAGACGTACGGCACTGTTTTCTTGGGTAGCCTCGAACGGTCTATTATTATTCTAGTCATATTATACTTTTTCGTAGGAAATGTGTAATATGAATAAAATAATTTAGATACGCAAAATGTAGATATGTAAAATGTTTTCTCTGATTCGTCGCGAAGCATCTAGCGACTATCCATGTGCAACTCAAAAGCGTCAATATAAACTGACATCGTCTACTAACGTACAATGCAAACGGATCCAACTATTAGGCAAGAATATTCAACAAGTTTCTTTCTTTACACAGGCTGTAATTAATATATCAACTTTTACCCAAGGCTATTCAAGTAAATGGGTCTGTACACGTGTATATAAAATGAACATGAATTGACTTGCGCGGAGAGAAGCTTTGTCGATTGACGTTGAAGTGTTAAAAGTTACTTGAAAAATGAAAAAAAATTATTTTAAGTAGTTAGATATTTAGCCAAAGATTTTAGCGAAGGAAAAGATAATGATACACGTTAGATTATTAATAGTTTTCGAAGACTACAAGTCTTTTATTTGTACAAATGAAAATAAGAGTATCACGATAAGTGAATGTGCTCGTTATAAATTTTATTTATGTTGTGAAAAGACTTATGTATACAATATAAAAATATACATATATATATACACACATACATATATATATCCAAAGATATATATACACACACACACATATATATATATATTCATATTTATTATTCTTGTTTAAAAAAAAGAAAGAATATGTATTCTGCAACGTTAAACAGACCTAAAAGTATATATAGTTAAATTTGTATAAAATTATATAATTGAAACAGGGGCAGTCAGAGTAAGAAGGTATCTATGTTATATGTTGCAAAATATGATAAATCATGAGATTGTAGTGTCTCAAAAATTTATATCGGAATGAATATATATAAATATCGAAATGATAAAGCGTCAATTATAATTTCAAAAAAATCATGTGCGTTTTACATTATATTTAATATATTCTGTGACAGAGGATTTGAAAATACAAGAAAAGATGATTATTCTTTAATTCGTATAAAGAAAAAAGAACTCTCATAGAGTTAAGGAAATAAATCTGTACATAATACTTTTCACTTCTGTTCACGATCGATTGAAATTGTCTAAACGTGCCTAACGAGAGTTATTGTTTACGCAAATATCAGAGTTTTTAATTGTTTTAAATGTTGCAAATAATTTTCATATTATTCTACGAATTTACATATACTATATTGGGAGTGGGAAAGATCCTTAAAAACTAAGTTCCTGGCTATAAGAGGAATGAAATAAATATATTCCTTGTTAAGAGGCTAAAAAACAAATGTTATACTGATACAGGGTTAACAGACTATGTTGATGATCGTTTTACAGTTTCCTTTCTTCTGGTTTACATTCCAAAGAATAAGAGTATCTTTATTGCGAGATCATATTGCTGCTCTTTGTATAGAATACTGGACGTTGGATCGGCACGGTCGGCTCGTTACGTAAATGGTTCCAATTGAAATCGTCGATAATTAATGAGTTCGGTTAAAATATACATTTTTGTTTTCTGACATACAACGATACCTCTCACTGATACATATTTGCGGTCCTCCGCACGACTCGAGAGACGAGGCGCCTCGCATACGTACCACGTGTACGTTATCACTCTCTAGGCGAGGAGTTCAACCGCGAAACTCGAGATCAGCGACACCAAAGGAGAGAAAAACGTAAAAGTACGATGGCTCATAACATTGCAACAAGTAAAAAAGTATAAACGGGTAAAACAATGTGTGACGCTATTAAATATTTATGGTAGGTCAAAGTTTGTCAGAGAAACGGCTAAAGGTCTCAAGAAAGGTGATCGCAGCTATTTCGATTGGGTCCATTGTCATAATACGTGTCCATTGTCCAGTGTTCTATATAGAGATCAGCGGGTCTAGTTCTGTCATTGAGTGCAACCAAATGAAAGAAATATATACATATATAATATATATATAGACGTACAAGTCTATGAATTGTTATTTCACTTAATATTTTGTTTTTAATGAGTTTATTTTAATTGTTTCATATTTTATTCGCACGAGTGCCTTAAAATACACCCAACAGTATTTGTCGTTCGTATCGTGTTACGTATGTCATTGAACAGAATTCCCTTTCAAATATTCTTGTACGATACACGTATGTGTAACATACGCCACAGTTCTGGGAGCATTAAAAATACTACGTAATTGTGTAAGTGAACCTAAATGACATTTGTTCACGATCCCGTGCACGGCTTGTGACTTTATCGTGATTGAGAAAAAACTATTTTTGAACAAACGTGTTCTTCACATTCCTTCGTATGCGTCTAAGATAAATTTCATGCGCAGCAGTCTTTGCTAGGAAAAATGTTCTTACGACTGAGGCTCTGTTATACAAATATTTTACGATGTCGTTGTGTGTTCTATGTGCCTAAATTTTAAGAAATTTATATGGATCAAAAATGGAAACATGCATAATACTACTTATATGCGCGTTCGACACAATGCGAATATACATTCATCACCTGTATATTGTAAACAGATGGAAGGGCCCGCAAGTCTTTTATAAATACGAACCGTTACTCGATGGAAAATGAGTTGTTCGACAAATTGNCGTATGTCATTGAACAGAATTCCCTTTCAAATATTCTTGTACGATACACGTATGTGTAACATACGCCACAGTTCTGGGAGCATTAAAAATACTACGTAATTGTGTAAGTGAACCTAAATGACATTTGTTCACGATCCCGTGCACGGCTTGTGACTTTATCGTGATTGAGAAAAAACTATTTTTGAACAAACGTGTTCTTCACATTCCTTCGTATGCGTCTAAGATAAATTTCATGCGCAGCAGTCTTTGCTAGGAAAAATGTTCTTACGACTGAGGCTCTGTTATACAAATATTTTACGATGTCGTTGTGTGTTCTATGTGCCTAAATTTTAAGAAATTTATATGGATCAAAAATGGAAACATGCATAATACTACTTATATGCGCGTTCGACACAATGCGAGTATACATACATCACCTGTATATTATAAACAGATGGAAGGGCCCGCAAGTCTTTTATAAATACGAACCGTTACTCGATGGAAAATGAGTTGTTCGACAAATTTTGTGTTCTAGACTCAAGTGGAATACGTAATATCGTCCGAACCCCTTTGAGCGTTTGGACGAGAGTAATCGTGTAAATTAAATACGTCAAACATATAAATACGACAATTTCTTTTTTGTTATCAAACTACTTTTGGCATTCTTCGTCGAAACTTAGATTCTAATAGTTTGTTATACAAACTACAGAAAGTGGCGATATTCGTGGAAAAAACGTTTAGCGTATGCTTTATTTAGAATTTAGCTCAACAGGTTTCTTTCTTTTAGAACAATTCAATTATTGACTTCCACTAAAATTAATTACTGTAAGATTGCACTGATCTACGTAAATGTATTCGATTAAAATAATTTATACCTACGACAGATGGAAAAGGAAAGGAAAAGTTCTTCTATTCTCTGTTATAGCAATATTGCAATTTAGATTTTTACGTGTAAGTTGAGAATCAATTATAAATAAAATTAATTGTAAATCACGTTAATAGAGGTGGATTTGTGAAAGCACTTTTGTGAAATAACGAGAATATTTTTTCGCCAACTTGTATCGAACATTTACTGCGAGCGTGCGAGGAAAAGTGTTACCTTCGTAACATTCTAATACCGAACTTTTATTTGTAAATTTTGATACTTTTAATCATAATGTTGCACGCTAGTTGTAAATCGGATGGTTGCACTATTCAAATGGGGCAGATCTGTATAGAAGAACAAGTGCAATTGTATATTTTTACAAAGTTTATAAACGACCATTCCATAAAAATATATTAATCTCTGAAATGGTTGTTGGCCGTGCAATTTTAAATCAAGCGAATCATTTATACAGCTCTGCTAGTTTTGTACACAGTGTGCGAATAACATACGGTAAACAAGTTGGACACAAGTTTATTACGATAAGCTGTGAGTGTGTTTTAGATCTGTAGCATTTTCTTCAATTCTAATATTTTGGGGAAAATACGTTTCATCCTAAACTTTTTCGACCGAGTTCAGATATAATTAACGTTGACGTTTGACATCTTTTCATTACGTTTAAGGAGAGATCGATAACGATATAAACGATGTAATTTTCTAAGTTCTTCAAATTCGCTCGAAAACCGATATCTCAAAGATTATTACAAAAGTGTTACATATCTGAGCACCGGAACCATTCCATAGTTAGAATAAGAGGCTTAATCCATAGGAATAAGGATCGTACGAATCAATAGATTATTTTCTGTTATTGTACTTAGGCTACAGAAGTGTACGCAAACGTCTAGATAATATATTAAAAAAACAATAAATAAGAAAATTACCATACACGGCGTTCGTCTTTTAAACCAATGAATCCTCCTCAATCCTTCGATTCATAAAGTTTCGTACAATTCGTACAGATTTTATAATTTTATTTTTATTACTTGTTTTATAAAAATAACTANTTATTTTCTGTTATTGTACTTAGGCTACAGAAGTGTACGCAAACGTCTAGTTAATATATTAAAAAAACAATAAATAAGAAAATTACCATACACGGCGTTTGTCTTTTAAACCAATGAATCCTCAATCCTTCGATTCATAAAGTTTCGTACAATTCGTACAGATTTTATAATTTTATTTTTATTACTTGTTTTATAAAAATAACTGGAAATAATGCGTTTCTTTTAATTGCCTTTTGTATAAACACCGGCATTTCTTGGAACATTCCAAGTCGGCATGTGTGACGTGATTTAAATATATATGAAATAAGTAAAACAGACAACTTTTCAAGTAATCTGTTTTATGTAATTTCTCTGAAATGTAATCAGCTAAAAACAAAATCAATATTCACGGTTCGAGGTGCGACAACGTGAAAAGAAAATTATAAACCTGTTTTGTAATACGTGTTTTAAATTTCTAATTGTTTTGCAAATTTTCTGCACTCGGATAATTAATGTAGTTATTCAGTTTTAGCATTGTACCCTCGCATAGTTGATTATACAGTTTAACAAGATAACGCATAATCGGATAACGCGTTATTGATCAAGCTCGAGGGAACAGAAGGCATGCGCGTTTTTCCTACGTGTAAATGGCAGGAGAACGATGTTTTACAAAGGTTTGCAAGTGTTTTTCCAATTTTTTACGATCTTGTTATATGTGTCCGGTGAGACGTTAGAACCGAAGAAAAATGAGAAACGCACTAGCCTCCGAAATAATTATCAAACAGCTATGTGCCTCGACAGTTTTAAGATTCACGAAGACAAAATTATTCGGACGCAGGAGTCTCGGGAAAGGGGTGCCAAGTTTCTCAAAGAGTACGACGTTAATTCTAGAGAAGAGTGTATAAAATTTTGCTGTGATACAGAAGCTTGCGACGTATTCGTTTTCGAAGAAAAAGTACGTATTCGCGATAGTTTTCTCATACAAAGGAAATAAACAAATGGCGTACTCGTGTCCAGCTCGTCGATATTTTTTTACATTCTTACGAGCATATACTAAATTGAATTTGGTATCGTACAGAGGCCAGGAAGTTGTTACCTTTTTCAATGTGGCCCGGCAGACGACTTTAAATGTAAATTTACGAGCCATGGCAATTATAGCAGCGCTATACGGATCAACTATAATACGCGAAGCAATTCACAGCTGGAAGAAGGAATTAGAATTTCTCAGCAAGAGCACGAACTAAAATCTCTCAGGTAAGCGATAAATATTGCGACAATCGTAATAATATTTTTCTTAATAATTTAATCAAACGAAACGGCGTATTTTTTGTATACAGAAAACTAGCAGACCCGGTACCACCAGAATATTTTTTCACCGAACCCTCCGTAAAATTAATTGCGACCTTGGCACCGAAAATATCGTTAACGACACCTCTGCCTGTTAAGCAAGGTATCCGTGTTCGAAACCTCGAAATCGAACGCTTAGCGTTAATTGTACGCGCTAAATAAGTTCTGATTCATTATTTTATTTGTTTAGCTTGTACCCGGAATCAATACGAATGCCGTTCGTCCGGAGACTGTATAGCCGTGTACAACGTCTGTGACGGGATCCCTCAATGTGCAGACGGTTCCGACGAAGCGGCAGATCTCGTGTGCCCGACCGAAAAGCCGCCGATCTCTCCGTCTATCGTTCAAGGACCTCAGCCGCCTCCGCCACCGTTGCCAGATATTGTAAAATACCAACAAATGGCCGATCCTCGTAAAGCCGGCCCGTTGTACGCTCGTGTTCCGGAAGTCAATCCTTGGGAGTTGCCCAACTTACCTCACCAAGCTATCCCGCAACAACAGCTACTGTATCCCGCGCAACAAATGGAAATACCCCAAATGCACAAGAGCTTCGGTGTACCGGGATACCAATGGGATTATCAGCCTATTTACGATCAGAACAAGGACGTTTATAATTCTTATCACGAGCAAAGCAATTTGAGTCCCTACGAACGTAAGTGGTGTGTTTAGAAACCGTCGTATACTGTGAACGAAATATAGATTAAGATCTTTATACTCGTAGAAGAGCAACCGCACATCTTTAATCACAAGGGATCGAGCGTAATCGGGGAAAAAGAGATGGACAGGTGAGATATTTAGTTACACCGAGTGTAACGAATTTACGTATACTACGAAGACGTGTAATTGATTACTCGAAATTTTTTAGCGGTCCGTACTTAGACGCGAAACATCCGTACAATTCGCATTTCGCGTTCTCCAATAGGGGATCGTGGCAAGGTAGTCAAGTTTACTCGTCTCCATCTCGGACGTCGAACGTTCAACGGAAGCAAATAATAGAAACAGAAAAGGATGTTATTATTACAACAACACCAGCTTGTGACGTAAGTGTATTTAAAAACAGTCTTACTACGATACTAGTAATAAATATTGTTTTTCCAGATATCGCACGAACAGAAGGACGTGCCGTCGAGAATCAAAGAACCTGAAGAAGCCAAGAAGCAAGAGGAAAAGCAAGCGGTACAAGAGAAAGAAGTTAGTCACAATAATAAAGAAAACACGTTGAAGAACGAAAGCCCGAAATATAGTCACACGCAAACGAAGCAATCGAAAGGTATGCGGCATCGAATGTCGTTGTTATCAACGTTTATCGTGATTAATTTACTCTAAGGATCTGTTTTTCGTAGAACATAAAAGTGTGATCGTCGTCAAAGACCACGCGAGGGAACACGGGAGAAATACTTTGATCTCGGAACATCTGAAGCAACCGAACGAAAGTCAAATTTTAAAACCGAGGGGTGCAGTTATATCGTTGGCTTTAGGACTTGTGATAACAGTTATTACGGCGACGTTGATTGTTTGCCGATTACGTGTCGTTCGAAGGCGAGGTAGACGGCACGGACCATACGCTCACGATCCGGATTATTTAGTAAACGGAATGTATCTTTAAGTAAGTAGGAACGTTCCGCTGTCGAGAAGAAGTTTACATACGTATATTTTCATACTATTTTTAAATAACGTAACGCAGATTTAAGAAACAAGTCTTAAGTCTGTAAACGTAGTAAAATGTATTTTCCTCCTTGTTTTCGAACAAACATATTTCGACTCGCGTTCAACATTTAAAAACTATGTATTTTCATTTTTACATAATACGCAATATACATTGTACAAGAATAATTATTACGATATCATAGTTCCGAGTGAATTGTAAGATTTATATATACTTCCTGAGTGATATTAAAATATTTGGTTAAATAAATTAAGTTTGATTTTTGAAACTGATGATGCGATTTGTCTCATAAAATTCCATGGTTAAAAAATATTGACAATACAGACGAGAAAACATAACACGTTCGAATAACATAAATTTTAAGACGGATCACAATAGAGAAAGTTTACTGTAGAATTCGAAACGGTTTCCATAGATTCGAGGACGAAGCGCGCAAGGAAACAGGAAAAATTTATAACAAAATTATATTTATATATAACTTTTACAACTGTATAATACATGTATGGATCCATGATTCTCAACAATAGAATCATTCTCTTCAAGATTGCATTAGCTAGAGCTATTCTAAAAATGTCATTCTGGTTTTGTACTTTAATCATATAAAAATGCTAGATACCAAAGTACGTCTTAGTACATTTTGACATTATCATACGGATTGTTGGTTTGCAATGAATCGTTCCCATTTTACGGATATATGTGTTTTTAAACGAAAGACACGCGTGTAAGCACATAAATCCGACCGATCTATGTTGTTGGACATAGCAAAAATATATAAAAATTGTTATACAAGTTTATCTTTCGATGCTCGAATATCTATATACGAAGCCTAAACGTCCGCATACGGTATTAAATAATAATAATAATAATACTCCAACTATTACTTAAAATTAAAAAAATAGCTCGTCAAAGGAAAATTCTTTTTATTAGTACATAACGAGACTACTGACTTTCACCAGATCATATAGAATTGAGTTTAATCAAATTATACAGGATTCTTTTTTACATTTTTTAAGTATATTTCATTGTAGAGTAATAATTGGCTTGTTCCAATTCTTTCGCGTAGAGAGACAATAGTAGTGTTTATCAGATATGAATATTGTACAATCGGAAGAAATCGGTATAAATCCATGTAAAAAAAAGATTTACATGTACTTGTTTATAAAATATGCTTTAATTATAATTTTTATTCGGGTAAAATTAATAAAATAGAAATAATTTTACTCGTATGAAAAATAGTGATTTGTTTCGTTACCGATGCTACGATCAAAGTGGAAGTTACAACGGCGTCGATTGTAAATGGATTTGTATGCTTGTTGAAAGTGAAATAAAAAATATCGTTTAATGATGTTGAACATTGTTCTTGTTTGCACCTACTGTCGACCTGTACCTGCCGCAGCATTTTGTTGCGCTCGTATAAATTCAGGGTAATCGATATATCCGTCGTTGTTAGTGTCGTCCATAGAAAGAATCGGATCTACTAACGTAACCAGTTCGGCGTCCTTGAACAATTTTTCTCCAGCCACCTGCTGTTTGTTTTCTTGATCTACAAAATAAAGCCGTTATCGTATTCTTTTCATTAAAATTTTTTTATTACCACGAGTGCGCGAAACGTACCATGCCAATGAATTAAGGACTTTATAAGCTCACAGCCATCTAACTTATTATTATTGTCTGCATCGTGCATTTTGAAGTAATGAAACTGCAATTCTTGTTCCGTCATTTTGCTAGTATCTATCGGAACGTCCATGTGCTCAGCAATATGACTGTAAAAAAGTTTTGATGACTAGAGATCCAGTACGTTCAGTACGAATGAGCCGAAGTTAATGTAACATACGCCTTTTCTTGAACTACGTGAGCAGCGTTAAGCAACGGTTGCGTATGATCGTGTCCATGGTCTTGTTGCACGGGCATTTGATGATGCATCTGTTGCTGCTGCTGCTGCTGCATAGGTACTTGTTGGACTGGAACTTGATGCTGCATCGGCATTTGCTGTTGGTACTTTACCCAAATTTAACATAATACATAATCATTTTTTAGAACAATGTTAAATATCCATTTAATCTGATACGATAAAAGATAGTGGCAGATTTTTAGAATAAATAGAATCTTCTACATGAAATTACCTGTTGTTGGGGTACTTGTTGTGGCATTTGTTGTGGTACTTGATGTACTTGTTGAATAGGCTGAAACAAATTGAATATATATTGCCCTATGAACGTTTAACATGTTGTTTGTGAATAGTTGAAAGAATATTATTGTACTAATAACCCTTAATGATGATAAATGTGCAATAATGAATTAGACTCGAAAAAAAGGTAAACATATGTTTGATTATCATAAGAGATATGCTTACTTGTTGGTAATGTTGAGGTGACACACCTGGTGGAACTCTTTGTTGCTGACCATATACATATTTACAATTAAAAGATCCGATTATAAAAAACCATAGACTCCAATTCATCTTGCAATTGTCTGCAATCAATGTATGCGCGTGAATTTATGAATATGAAAATATGTATTAAACAAATATGGACACGTTATTATCAGATAATATTAGAGTTATAAAGATGACAGATAACGAAATGAGTTTGAAAAATACCTTGTTTATGTTATACGTGAATATACAAAAATTGACATGTACATAAATGTCTTTTTTGACTGATAAGACTGAAATACCGGATCACAGACGTCAGGGTTATGTTACAATAATCACGCAGACTGACGTGGATAGTGAATGTGGAAGTTCTTACCATATCGTTAGAGGCGCTAACATCGCATTTAAAGTTGAATTCCATAAATTGAATACAGTGATAACATTATGATAGCATATCCGTGTACATTTTTTTTAATGGGATCTATCATCAAGGATTGTTGAATTATATGGAGAAAACATAAGCAGGAACAAGGAAGCTGTATTGCATTCCTCATTTATTGATTTACACCATTGAAATATGCATAGAAAGTTCTATTCAATTAAATCAATAAATATTTATTTCAAACGAAGCTGCAAAGAGACGAAAGTGTGAAATTAAATAAAATATGAAGTAAATCACAATACGAGGTGACATTTGAATCATTTTTAAATTATTCCATTGGAATATCGATCGAACGTTTATTTTAATTATATCAATACATATTTATTTTATTTCAAATACCTTTACCATTGTCTAATTACAGAATTCAGTTTTAATATTTAAAGAGATGAAACCCTCTATTTGAATAAAAATATTACTTACAGAGTAAATCGATGAGAATTTATACCATTGGGACGTACATAGAAATTTCCTCTTAATTAAATCAATAAATGTTCACCACCAAGTAATTAATTCGCATCATTCGGAAAAGTGAAAGCCTGGAAAATTGCGCGCATATACGAGCTTATGATGTAAATGGATTAAAGCGTTGGCGTTCAGTTTCAAAATTTAAGGCAAAAGTCCGAATTTGAATAATAAAATACAGAATAGATCATAAATATAAATGACTTAATCACTTGAAATTAATGTGATGCGTAATTAAAATGATGAAAAATTCTTCGTCTTAGAATTTAGGACCAATTAATTAGCGCCAATCAGATCGATGAATTTTTCGTATTCTACGCACATCGGAGATTCCTTATTTTTTTATTGCTTGTAAGTTCGTGCGTTCTGTTTGTATACATAAGTAGATCAGAGACGAGGTAATTGTAGCGTAATACATGGTAAGCAGCGGATACACGTTCACGGGAGCGGAAGTCGAACATACACAATCGGAATCGGAAGTAATTCCGGTGACCGAACACTGCGACGGTATTGTTAGTCGATACGCAGAATAATAATTGGTGTTCGCGGCATTTATATGATCACAATTGCCGAGTGTCAATATCTTTCCGGACCGAATGGAAGCGTCAGTCGGTGGCTTTACCGTGTGATATAACGCACGTCCTCCAGTGTTTGTTGTGGATCCATGCCCGTGACTTCGTTGCCGTTCCAAAGGTATCGAATAAAAGCAAATCGGATTCCGCCGTTTCATTCTTCCCATTTCGCTGGATCGCCGCGGAACTTATAACCGCGGCGCGTATTAAAGTTCTTACAATTTATCGTCTTGCGGTCCGCGTCGGTATTTACGAAAACGGTTCATCCGAATCCGAATCGGCCGGAGTGAAACGAAATTTGAATATGAATCGGAAAGATAGAAAGTGTCACGATGAATCAACGCGAAGCTGCGGAGCGCGCNGCGGTCCGCGTCGGTATTTACGAAAACGGTTCATCCGAATCCGAATCGGCCGGAGTGAAACGAAATTTGAATATGAATCGGAAAGATAGGAAGTGTCACGATGAATCAACGCGAAGCTGCGGAGCGCGCGCGCGCGAAACCGGGATGTGCATTCTCGCGGAATTCCTTAAACTGTTCCGAAACAGTTTCGGGCCATTTGATTGTTTAACGGCAAGTTACATGCGGCAAACGTGGCGTGATTTAATAGCGTTTCATGTAAAGAGTCGAAAGATCGATTTTCCCGGTGATTTATTGCACGCCGCGGCGCGGCGTCGTTTCTTGTTTCTCGTCGCTTCCCCGTTTCCTATTACGTACGATCCCGACTGATTCAGGAAACGCATTGTACCGATGCATTTCCGTTTAAACGGCGGAACGTTTCGAGTTTTTCTCCCGTTCTTCTCCGCCGGCGGAAAAACACGCTGATTGCTTTGCAATACAGTGCATCGAGACGCCTATGAAATTCAATTTAACGTGGCTCTTTCCTTTTCTTCGTTCCGAGGGAAAATGGGTTGCGCGTCTAGCGGACCGTCGCGCAAGAAGGGCACCATTCGATTGATGGCCACGAAGCTGGCTTTCACCAGGGGTCAACTGCACAACCTGAACACATATTTTCGCAGCCTGCTCGACGAACCACGAAACGGTGAATGTTTAACGAGCTTCCCGACGAATCTTGCTGTTCGATCCGGCGTACCATGGAAGGATCATCTCCATGAAACGGCCCCGAACAACGGGAACATGTTCGGGAACCAGTCTCTAGCTAGTAGTGGAGAATTTTTACGAACGAACGGGTTTGTTCTCAGATACGTTGATTACTACTCCGGCGATCGAAACCACCGTGGAGAGATTGGTTCAACGTTTGATGGTGAGCGTTGGTAGCCTCGACCGAAGATTCTCATCCATATTCCTCGTCTCGTTGAACGAGCCTCAGCGAGTAAAGGTAAGGAGATCACGGGACCGGAATTGTTGAAATTCTAACGATATCGTCGAGTTGGAAAGCTCGGATGGAATCGTTCAGCAATGAGGGAGACGACAAGCGTGCATGCGGCTCGGAGTTGGATTTAATTTTTTCCTCTGCAGCGACTTAGGTTCGAGTATCTGCTGCGAATAGATGCGCTATCGACTCCGAGCGTGAGCTCTGAGGAAATCTCTAGGGTGTGCATCGAGGAAGATGCCTCGCTACCAGGCTTTATCCGGTTAAAGGTGCTTGGCGTCGGTGCGGAAGCTTGGCAGGAGTATATGGATACTACGGGAAGATTGAGGAGAGATCTCGTCAAATCCAAATTAGCAAATTTGTTGGCCACAGCTATTAAACAAGGTACTTCGTTCCTCCTTAGTCGAAGCTCTATACGTTATGCGAAAAATGGTGTCGCACAGACGGAACAATTCCAATAATATCAAATTATGGTTAATTAAGTTTGTAATTGGTAATGTGGTAAATTAAGTTTGAGAATGGATTGAACTGGGACAACTATCGATATTTTGTGTTAGATACCGTGGATCTGCAAGACGACAGAGTTCGCGTCTCGCCCGGTCAGGTGGTCGATGCCGACGTTCTCGACAAAATACTAAAGCAGCCGCACCACTGCCGGGTATTCTACGGATCAGGTAGCGTTTTTAAATTATCGGAAAACTTAAATGCCATCGTTAATTAAGGAAGATAAAGCCGCGCGGTAAATTCCAGCTACGGATAACCAGCGCAACTTTCGAAGGATACCATCTTGAGATGTTGTGACACGTTTATCTTTCCGAGACCGGGGGTTAACAAAAACCGCTCGGTGGTGCGTCGCGCGAACGAGAATAAAACGTGTCGGTGCCTCGTTATCATCTACCTCAATTCCTCATTTCGTACATCTCGCGTTTCTTATTATTAACGCCGCGCTACTCGTTTCCCGGTTTCACGCGTCTTCAAACTTTCCCCCAAAAACTCCCTTCCACCCCTCTCGTAGCTCTCTTCATCCCCGTCCCTTTCTCCGCCTGTTATCCTCATTTTGTATTAAATAACCGGTGCTCGCTGCGACTCGGTAATTCGATATACCCGGCGTTCAATAAATCAGAACAAGACGCTCGAGGAAAGTTGCTTAATAACGACTGTAGAGGAATTTAGAATAACGAGCGGCCACCACCGAGTATGCCCAGTTTCCGTGTAACCGTATTAAAGGAGAGTCGTCGTAAATCAAATCGGCGTCGGTCGCTCGCGCGCGCGGTACACCGGCCGCGACTAACGACGCGATTTTTAACAACGCTCCCCGGATAACAGAGGTATCGTGTGATTGTTTCTAGCCGTGTCGGACGGGCCATTACCGGAGCCGAGAAATTATCGAGTGGCTATGATCGAAGACGCCGGGGGAATATTGCTCAGAATCGGGCTGGACGGTTTTAAACCCTGCGAGGCTGAGGTCAGGCTATTAATCGGCGTCGGGGTGTCGTCGTGGCCCAGTTTAGCCGACTATCCCCAACGAATACCTCTCTACCATTGTGACGCCCTCCTTCACTACACCGCGGCCCAGAGTGTAAGCGTACGACGACATAAAACGAAATTACAAATTGCACGGCTTCTGATTCGATTTTCACGATGCATTGATTGGACGCGATCGGCTCCGCCAATTCCCACATTCGTTACCCGGGTGTCAAGCGTCTGTATTCCGCTCCAGTTCGCGGACGCGAAGACGTGCGAAATTTCAATCCTCGCGCGGTGATTTATCGCGGAATTTTTTTCTCCGTTCGGCCTTACTTGTTTTCGAGTACCGAAAGTGGTACAGCTTCGAGTCTCTCTCTAATATTAAGCGATAGAATGCACGCGATGTAATATTTTGAATTCACCCACGCGGCATATTTCGATAAACGAACCGAAAAGTTTATTGACTCGCCGATATTATACGCATGCGTCGTGCAATTAGAGCATTGATTATTCGTATTGTATCGTCAGCGGATGAACGATTATTAAAAGTTCGATACCGGCGAGGACTGTTTGCGATACGCCGCCGCCGCTGCCGTGGGGAAATGCACCGATAAAAACGCAGATTTTCTTGAACGAGAGGCATCGAGTGCACTTATTTCCGATACGCAGTATCGGACGCTTTCCACGCAAAAAGTCTCGAAAAGCACTCGCAGAATTGTGTTTCACACTTTTCATCAGAGTTCCCATCTCGAGATAAGCACCGCCGCCGCTCCGTAACAAGCGATGTCGGCGCTCTTTTATTATTTCTGTTCGCGTTCTAACGATCCATCGGTTCACGTGCGCACGCTGCAGCGTATTGACACACACCGGGCCCGTGCAACATGGTACAACGCCACGTAACTGGCGGCGTTCCACCCCCGCCCCGCCTCTCGCATAAATGAGTATCATTTCGAACGTCGAATCGCACGAGATCCGCATGGTAAACCTTTGCCCGCGTTATTAATTGTTCGACTTTTCAATCGGTGAATTAATCTAATAAACGGTATTATCGTTGCGCGCGCGCGCGCGCGTGGCTCTCTAGATTCCCTGAAAGTATAATCGATGACCTTTCAAACGAATTAATTTATTCCATAGCGCTGTTTTGCGCCGTTCCACGGCAATACAAACGAGCTTTTCAGCGCAATCGAAATTTCTGCCCGAGCTTTGATTTGATTCCAACCGGACAGAGCTCTCGCGTCTTTGTTAGAATGCACGGATTCATTTGTCTCGCATTACCTTTTTCGACGTCGTTGTTCCAGGGTATGTACGCGGTGGCCGTTGGTCCGTATTCCGGTGCGCGCTGCGAGAACCGGGCTACTCTCTGGAGAGTACGTGTTCTGGCAGCCGAGAAAATTATGAGTCAACACTATGCCGTAGACAGCGTACCAGCTCTGACGGAATCCGTGCTCCTGGAAATTCTGTACCAGCTCCGCGAGGGATATTTTTTAAATTTGCCGATGAAGTCGAAAGTAACTGTTCAACGTATTTTCCTAAGCCTCTAATTAAAAGTTGTAATACCGCGTCCCGGAAATTTCGCGCGGAATACCGCGTGTACACGCCGAGCAACGGTTCGTACGTTTCAACTATTTTTAACGGTCGCGCTCATTTCCGATGGATTTTCATTTAGACGGAAAACAGACTGGCGTCTCTCGTTCGGGTCCTTTCTATGCAGCCGCGTCGCTGTTTCGGATATATCAGAGCTAGCTAGATCCCGTCTCATTCTTCTCGATATTTTCGTCCGCGAGAATATTAGTGCATTTTATGGGCTCGCACGTCCTGACGATAATTCAACGTGTATCCGGAACGTGCGATCTGGCTGCACACAGCCGCGCTTGCATTCACGCGATCCGCGATTTTTTCGTTTATTTCTGAAACTCGAGCCATCTCTTCCCCGACGCGAGACTCCTCTTTCCTTACCTCCCAACTGCGACACAGATCCCACCTTAGTCGAAAGCCTATTCTCTCGGACGTATCATCACGTCCCGAATTATTTAATGAAAGCTTTGCGACTTATATTCTCGATGACAGAAATTATCGTATAGATATTATTTTAGATTATAGTATAGCGTATTCCCGCTGATGAAATTTAATTTTTCAAAGTAAATTTCCATTATTCTATTTCCTTTCTTCCGCGATCGAGTCGACTCCGTTTCTGTTTCTCGTGGTTTTGGCTCTTAGTGGAAACGATGTTCGTGAATCAGGTAACGCGGAAGGGCGGTTCTCCGTTGCAAGATCGTTTACGAGTAGTTTCGAGACACATTCTGAGGACCGTGTACCGATGGTCGCTGGAAAGGGCAGGACCAGATCCGTTGACAAGCTGGGCGCCCGACACTCTTTCCCGTCATGTTCTATTAACATTGGACGAGTTGGTCGCCGCCCTGAAATACCAAAACCTGAGGTGTTACTTTCATCCGCGTTGCAACGTGATGCTACAATGCGCAAGAGGTAATACAGTTTGCATGAAAAAAACATGTTAGAAGAATGAAGCCCACCGAGAGCTCCTCTTTCTCTCTCTGTCTCTTTCGCTCCTCTCTTCCTTGACAGTCGGCCTCCATCTCTTTTACCAATACTTTTCATATGATAATCAATATCTCTGGAAAACGTAAAGCGATCGTCTCGTTTCCATGGTAATCCTTAATTGGTGGCGATAACGACGTGTTCCATTATTGCGATCGTTGAACACATCAGCGATTCGAACACGTTCATAATTCTTCTTCAACAATCCACTTGGACGGTATCACTTTTTTTTAATTGCTCATCTGCCACGTGTGCCGTTAAATTTTTATTCGACGACAGTAGCGCGATTTAATTATTAATTCCAGAAATGCGCTTGTTATTTTTTCATAGAATATCAGATTTCCGATACTCGTTTAATTCAAATGGTGAATATTGAATCCCGAAGGTGGAATAGTACATCACGAGGACTCTTATGTCTCCGATTGTCGACTGTTGGAATCCTATTTGGGAAGCCTCCATTATCATTCCTTTTCCACGACGCAAACTGTGCCCAGACCTATAGACATTATGGAGAGCGAGCTCATTGTCAGATGGCGAGACATCGTGGCCTCGTTGCCCAGAGGAACGACCGACGAGGATTACGGATACAGCCAGAGACAACTGGAATATTTAAATATGATCCTGGAGCAAGTGCTGCGTGCGAGGGACGCCTCGTTACAGGTACAACGCGACGACGACGACGCTTCTTCGTAGCTCCGTGAAATGAAAAAGTTTCTTTGCCGTGTCGACAGGATCGATCGGACAGCTATTATTATTTAAATTTTTCGGACTTGTCGTGTCGCACGACGGAACAAGTAGAGAACCTCGTATTCCTGTTGAGATTAGTCGTGACGCAGGCCCGGGACCAAATTCACGCGATGGTAAATCGCAGGGCGCGAGCGTGCGATCGGCGGAGGGAATCGAAGGAGAGGGGNACGACGACGACGCTTCTTCGTAGCTCCGTGAAATGAAAAAGTTTCTTTGCCGTGTCGACAGGATCGATCGGACAGCTATTATTATTTAAATTTTTCGGACTTGTCGTGTCGCACGACGGAACAAGTAGAGAACCTCGTATTCCTGTTGAGATTAATCGTGACGCAGGCCCGGGACCAAATTCACGCGATGGTAAATCGCAGGGCGCGAGCGTGCGATCGGCGCAGGGAATCGAAGGAGAGGAGCCACCATTGTAACACGACCAGTCAGTTCGATTATTCGGTCGGACTTTTGATCGACGTTATCAGGAGGGACAGGGAGACCGTCAACACGGACTTGGAAGCTTTTCCAATAATGACGAAAATGCTCTTACAATGGTTGTACTTCGGTAGGGAAATATCCGCTCGCGTAAAATATCGCGGCCTCGCCCGTGTCCGGGTTTTTAACGGTGTTTAATTTCTTGAAGGCATGGAGTACGATCGGAAGGTCCTCGAGCCGATTTTACGCCCGTATTTGAACAATCTTTTCAACAGCCTTCACGAGCACGGTTGGTGCGCGACGTCTTGGAAGAGGAGGCAACAGATTTACGTCTCCGAGATGCAATCTTTGTCCACGTTCTGCAAATCTGTGATAACCCGAGAAGTGTCGCCGGCCAACGGGATAGTGGACTGTCTATCTCAGGGCTGGTGTTGGGCAGAAAATATGACGAGGACGATCGAACGGTCCGGGAACTTTCTGCGATTGATTTTCCTTCTCGGGGACAGAGAAATCAAGTACAACTTAACGTTCGCGGCGAATAAAGGATTGAGCTCGTTCTCTACGTGGAGCAAAGCCAGAACCGTTAACGCGATCGCGAGAAGAAAACGAATAAATTCCAGGGCCAGCGAATTATACGATTTTTTGACGAGGCTGCAAGAGACGTCAGCCGAAAACAGAGGTACACAAAGTTCTGTCTAATTGGTGAACGTTCGTTAAGCTTTCAGCTTGCAAGGGAACATTAAATAACCGAACAAATCAAAAATAGAGATTGCAAACCCTGCGGTTCAAACTACATATCTGATACCTTTATTCCTTCGTAAGGAATATTTTTCAGTTTGTGTCATTGCAGAACAACAATTGAAATCTAAGATATATTAAAAAAAATCCATTTTCGAGGTAAATTTTGAGGGTGGTTTTCACCCCGTAAATATGAAAAAATACGTATCTCTTACTTCTTGACGTTCTACAACATAGTAAAAAATCATTGAAATCGGAATGTTCGAGCTCAGGTAGTTGTATTTCTCAGAAAATAGTCTCAGTTTCAAATTCTCGCTATCAATAATCACGAATGACATCCATTACTTTCAATACTTCTTAACAGTCGTTATCGGGATCGAAAAATTTTTACCGACGAGTTGCGTGAAAAACATGTTTCCAGTCCATTCGGCTATTTGTTATTCGGAAAAAGAATTTACCAGAAATTCGCGTCCGCCTACGGCTTTGGTAAGCGCATGTTTTTTCAGCCCGATATTATTTCTTCCGACCATCTCCAGTTCCCATTGGATATGTAACTGCATTACATCCCGCTATTGGAGGAAAAAATTGTAGCAACGTTATCGTTACATCCGGGTCACCGGTTTAAAACGGTTTCGCTCAGGTAGCTCTGCATTCAACCGCGATCGCTAAAATAAACGTGGCCGACATTAAAAATTGAAGTCATTTGAAGCGTGACGGTGTCCGTCGAGCGAAGTTAAAAGCGCGGAAGAGACAAAGATTTACGCTGACGTCGCTAGAGAATATCATACGTACGTACGTACGTACACCTACACGGGCGGGCGCGTAAAATTCGAGTCGGAAATGCCGGGTATAGATCAACCGTGGAAGCTGCTCGGAAAGAGCGGTCCAGGATCCGCGTTTTAAATCAACGTCGCTGTTCGGTGACGTAGGCAAATTTCTGGTCCGCGCGGCGCGATGGTTGGTCACTGGATCACAAAAGCGTTTACGTAAGTCACGTATACGCGGAACGCAGCGGGGCAAAATCAATATTTTCGTTAGGGGTTGCAGGACACGCGGAACTGAGGGACGCCAGCCCTTTGACGTACGTAGCGTCGATGAGCAGATCGCGATCCAGGAACCGCGGCCCCGGCGACTTGATCACCGCCATGATCTCCCTGGGCAAGTTCAGGGTGAGTCTCGACATTTTTTCACGATCGTCTCTACCTCCCTCGCATTTCTCCCTGCACTTCCTCATTTCTTTTTCTCTCCGTCGCACGAACTTTCTTCCGTGTCTGTATTTTTCTTTGTGCCGGACACATTTGTTCCGTTTCATTTCTCGGACGTTGTCCCGTTTTATTTCGACGCAGTGAACATTTCGAGCACAGTTTGAACTTTTCAGCAAATTATTACGGCGATAGGAAAGTCTTCGAGACACGCTTCTACGTCTTTGGACTTTCGATCAAGTCTTATCGCGTAGACGAACGCGTAGAGCGGTACGTAAATCAAGGACCGGCGACAATTTCGCGTGTTTTAACCAGCGCGTCATAGCGTGGCTGCGTTAACAGGTTCGATGGTCGATTATTTGTCAGAGTAATTTCCGTGGTGCAACTTACGCCGTCGATCCTTCGCGTCGTAGGCTGTTTGCCGTCCCGACACGGAGTTTCCAGTCGGCCCGGCTTTCATTCCGTCCGCTATAGACGCGCGCGGCAGCTTAATTACACACAGTTCGCGCAGATTCATTAGATTAGACGAGCGCGGATTTCCGGCGCATGAAGCCAATTCCAGGACAGTAATTTCGCGAGAGGGCATTCGCCAGCGACGCGGCACTTCGTCAATTTCGACGGACTGACGCCAGGATCCTTACGACAATAATATCGATGCACGACTCGAAGGAACTACAAATTTAGGTGAACGAGTTTCGTTACTCCGGCCGATTCCTTCCTTCCGTAACGCGCGGTCCATTATCCTCCGGTTACGTAATCGACTCGTAGTGGATTCGATGTCGACGCTGATAACCGCGTTAAAGTCAGGCCTCTCCTGGCTTCGTCGTTCTTACGTATTCCTATGGCGGTAGAATACCTAAATCAGAGAACGGATCGAAGCACAGTAAGGATAATGAAGGATTGAGCTGAGGTAAAAATTTCACTATCGCTGTCACGAAGGAACAAGTAGAGTAATCTTATAACGTATGTGTTTCGCGATGCACATTAGTCAAGAACAGCATGGAAGCTACGGTCCTTATTCCCGAATCAATTTCGTTGTCTCGGAGCCTGTCGGAAAAGAGATTTAGGACGACGTTCGAACACTTTAATTTTCGCCCGGTATAAAAATCGAGTCCATCTGCCGGACTGGAGGATCCCAGACGGGTCTAATCCTAATCGATAGTTTGACGCGCTCATACCAGTCAGCTCCAATGTGTAATTTTTAAATCCTGACTTTACCAAGGATTAGAATTCTCACGTTAATCTGAATCCCACGTCTACTGCAGACTGGGAAATTTTTCCATCTCTACGAAACGAAATGATCGGAGTCACCGATGAACACTTGAAAACGGGGAAAAGCAAACAAATTGGCCGTTACACACGCCTACAATGTAATAAAGCTGTACGAGTTTTTCTAAGAGACAACGAGGAAGACTTACAATTAGACGCAGGAATGTGAGAAAGACTTTTAACACACATATATACTTCTAACAAACTATTTATAATCATTTTTTTCAGAAACTTTTACATTTACAAATTGTATATTTAATTTTATATTTTTATGTTTAAAACGTAGAGGGTTAAAAAATCATCCCTGTCGGTGTCGAGAGCACTTCTCGATTCGTGGTGTCTATAACAACCGAAACAACGGTTTACAACCTTCGGTGACGGGTACATCGCGGACGCGTCTCATCGCGAATTCTGGTACATACAGTTGATCACGTAGTGTTATGTACTCATGTGTGCTTGACAGAGGAACGTTTATCTCCGTCCAGAAGACTTCTTCCTTGACAACGCGAATTAAACGTCGCTCACACGTCGCCGTTAAGAGACTGGCTCTGTCTGTGTATCGTATACTCTTCTTTCCGGTCGCACGAATCCTCTGACGAATATAAATTGGCTTTTAATTGGCTGCAAATAAGCGTTAATGGAACATGTGCATTGAATCGATCCTCTTATAGTATTTTGTACGATATGAGTATCA
>SMSR01015731.1:51063-66570 GCA_019453355.1 Ceratina japonica
AGGTTTGTTAAATAGAATTCGTATTAATTTTGTTTCTACAGTTTGCAATTGTACGAAACTTGAGAGACGTTCAAGAAGGATCCGCCTAAGAAAATACAAATATTTTAAACGAGATTGTAGTTCCTCGCTCGTAGCTACTGTTTCCAAAGATCAACCCAGGTTTCACGAACTCGGCTCATAACGGGTTTCCAAGTAGCCATGCCTGAGTTTAGTCATTTGGTCAAGGATTGGTTAAATAAAAGCACGTACTCCCATTGGTCAGCGTATTTCGTTGACAATCCAAGAATCCTGTTTCATTTTGCATTTTGCCAAAGGAAATGGTTGTTCAGGAACACTTTTAAAATGATCCCTTTTCGGTTCTAACACTTTTTCTGGAAGACCCTGTATCAGCTCATCCACTGGAGGATTTAATACTCCTTCGACAGTTTAATTTTTTCCGAGATCCCGCAGGGACTTTGAACTAACTCGGGGGAGATAATTAGACGGAAGGCACTTCGTTCCCTTAGAAACGGATGAATGAGGGACATGCAAATGACAGGACACGATCCTGCACTTACGAAGACCGAAACTTTTTTACTGCCTGTCAGGGATATCGTTCGTTTCGCGGCCGGCTCCCCGCAGATAAGGTACTTTCTCGATGAGATTTCACCTCGAGATCAAAGGGGCTTTTCTTAGCCGGCCTCTGGAGAACTATAAACGTATCACTGTCCTCGTATACGTGAGGATCCGGAGGAACCGAGTTAAATCAGGTCTAATAGGCGTCAGCGAGTTTTCGCGAAATGGTTGGACGTTAGTCCGACCCCTCCTCGGTGGTCGATATCTGTAAAGCGGCAAAATTCTCTGCCGAACGTACCCTCGACTAACGCCATTCACGGCGAAACTGTCCTATCCGCTTTTCTTCGGATGGAGTGGCATCATCTATACGGACTTAACTTTTATTGGAATAAGAATCAAAGCCCAGTTTCTGTTTTTTTTTTTTTTAATATCGTCAAAACTTGATATAGACCTTTTTTACCGATACTTGAAAAATCGAGCAATTCCGATTGCAAATAAACGTCCTGGAGGATAAATCGCTTCAACAATCTAACGGACATGTTCTGGTTCGGAAATGGCCAGATTTATGAGACTTCTGGTAAGATCAATAAAATCTTGTCCGATTCTCTCGTCGCGTACGGAGAATGGCGCAGTTGGAACAGAATTCTCCTATGTCCTATAGAGATTCTGAAGCGGTTTCTACTTACCCGATTAACGATCCCGCCGTTTGAGCCATCGAGACTCGGAGGCATTCCCTCGAACAAAATAAACGATGCCCGGTTCTTTTCTTGTCCGCGTCTCCCACGAGACAGACCGGAACTCGGTGTCCAGAAAACTTTTCAAACTCCCGGAGGATCGCGTCTCTCGTCAAGAGGCGGACTTTCCTAAAAAGAGATCTTCATTTCTGCGTTTAATAATAATTTTACTCCGATGCACGTTTGAACGGGTTGAGCGCGTTGTTTCAACCCGGTCGTCTGCCGGTGTTATCACCGACGTATACTATAGTGAGTTCCGTCAAGGAAACTTCACTGCGAAATTCGCGGCCACTTTTCTAAGTGGATGGAACTTAAACGTTTCGAGAATTCGCCCGCAGGCTAACTCTGTTATCTCGAGAGGACAATCGAAGAAAATGAAACAACGTTACGGTATTTTTCGCTTTGTTTATTCACAGCGCAGAGAGCGCGAATGGAAAGGTTCCGGCATTTCAGTTAATTTCCGGTCGCACGTGCTCCGCCGTGACGGAAAACCGTTTGGGAATGCGGTATCGCCCCGGCGAGGATCGATCTCTCGAGCTTAGTTTTGTTTTTCAGAAACAAATTATTCTCCGAACGGACGATCCGACGTTTCCCGTTCGCCGCCCGATTCGAAAGCGAGACGCCCCTCGAGCGCAGTGAATTTCTTATAGGAATTTAATCGACCGCGTGCAAGAAATTTTAATTCTGTTTGTCGTAGCAATCAAACCGTACGGAGGAGCCCGGCCGGTAATTCCCCTCGTGGATCGCGGGCTTGTTTGCAAAGTACTTTCGATTAGATTGTCCCAGAGGGGCGTCGGCGATTTTTCATAATTCCCGACGATTTCGTAACCGGATCGTTTCGGGCCACGAAACTGTTTCGAAGCCGGGACAAAACGACGAGTCTCGTTCGTGTGTTTCTGGCACTACGGACGTATGTATTTCCAGAGCCACTGAAGGCGAATAAAAAGGGAAAAAGTGGACACGTATTTACTTTCCCGGAGCGCCCTCGCGTTCTCTTCTCGCCGGGAGGAGCTCTTGGCTCCTGCTTCACGTCTCCGTCCTCCATGTGCCAACTAACTTTCTACTTAAAGAGCGACAGCTCGATTCACCGGGACACCTACCCCCCCTACTCCGAACTTATGCTTATGGAAAATGCGTTTCGCGCTTCGGAACTAAGTTTAATCCTGCCTCCTCCTGCCGTCGAACCAGATCCTGCGCGCAGTTACCATAACACATGAATAAACAGGATCTTCAACGTACGTCTTCAACACGTGTCGATGCTTTTCCCGAAGATATAACATTTTTTTAACTACTTTCCAACCCCTCGAACCGAGTACGAGATATTCCAACTCGCTCTTCCAACTTTTACGCGGAGCTTCTAATTTTTTTTAGATCTTACAAGAAGTCGCCGCTCTTTTGCCGCAAGAGGAGCAAACGTTTATGTTGGATATGGTGCAGCGCGTGGCCAGAGAGTCCTCTCGGTGTTCGAGGAAAGCTATCTTGACGGACCCGAGTTCGCCGAAGGAAATTTACAGACCGAGGTACGACGAACCTCTGTCCTCGGATAGATTTTCGCCTTTAAAAATTTAACGAGCACGGTTTCCTTCGATTCGACCCGGACGCATAATGGGATCACCATTGTTCGCTTCAGATCGGAATCGGACCTATTGGACTCACCCCTACGATTATCGCCGGGAGTTCGTGAACGGCGGATCGTCGCGGAGCATCAGAAACAGCTCGAAAAGGAGATGCAAGAGATGCACGACACTTTGAGACGGAACGCGTTGATGAGACAACGTCCGGGTAACATTTGGGACACGCACTCCGTCTCCTCGTGGAGCTCCTCGATCGATTCCATCGCCGGGACTATCACTTTGAAAAAGTATCGGACGCCGATATGGGAAGCTATCAAAGGTCGTTCTACTTGTCTAGCGTCGAAACGATTTTTTCCCCGTGTCAAAAATATCCGGATCACCGTCCCCGAGCCAATTACTTTATCACGGTTGTCCACATACATTTTCATTTGTCCTCGCCACGATTGTTTAACGCGCGCTCGCGGGCCAACAATTTGCTCGGAGAATTTCGCTTTCCGCGAGCGGACGCTCGCAGGCCGGGAGCGGAGCGCAAACAATATGCCGATCGATTTTTCAATTTCAGGAAGTTCGCCGGCCCGGTCCAGCTCGCGCGCGGATCGTAATATCGAGAAAAATAAATTCAGCGAGGAGATGATCAGCCGGGAGGAGTCGCCTACGTGGAGCGCGGTAGGTGCTCGACGAAAGTTGGACGACTCCGAGTCGAAGAATGGAGACGAATTGCCATCTTGGGATACGCTCGAGGCGACTCTGAATAGGAGGCTGTGTAATTACGGCAACGCCCTGTCAGGATCCTTGGAAACAAACGAAAGTATTGGAAGGAACCGCGTGGCGACGTCCCGGGAATGACTCGTGGCAAATGAATTTTTTATCTCCGGGCGAATTCCTCGTGAAAATTGTCCGTTCGAGGAGGAAAGTGCCCGACGGAGCCACCACCACTAGCCGGCGTCGCGTTTAAAGTACACATACGTATACTTACTCATCGATTCCGACACTTGGCCGCCGCCGCCGCCGTGTTCAAGTTTCTGCGCTGCCGCGGCGCGTTGCGCGCTTCCGAAACCGCTAAATAAATGTTTCTCTTGGAAGATATTTAGCGGAGGCAGACGATATCGGGCTTTTCTGCTTGTTCAGACCGTCTAGTCCGTGAAATTCGATGGGAGTTTAATCCTTACGGTAAGTGCCCTCGTCGACTCGCCTTTTTCAATCTATACTGTACGCCCGAAAGCGACGACTTCGGTTCAAGTCTAGCCACGTCTCCCCGTGATTCTTCGTCAATTAACGGAAACCACGGGACGCTCGGGTCTCGACCGATGCGGGTTTAACGTCGACTGATTTCGGCGAATTCGACGGAAGTAAAATTTTCTGACAACCCCCGACCGTTCTCCGTCCGTGTTCTCATCAATCTTTACTATCTACGGCTACTCCGTGACCGTACATTCTTATTAAGGATCCTACGGTACGGTCCTCCGGTAAGGTTTCCTCTCGGAAGAAGCCTTCCTATGTATCCAGTCTCCTCTCCTCGATTTCTATCTAACGTTCAAAGTTCGGTGCGCCCGTTAAATCGCGAAAACCTGTAACGCTACTTCCTCCGGCAGAGATTACTTGATTGCCAGAATGATATCGAATGAAATATTCTGCTCGTGACTCTTTTCCCGGAGCAAACCCTACACTTTTCCTGTTTACATTTTCACGTTTATTTATTCATATCTCACGGTCTCTTTTTTTTTTCTATATTCACGAGCTGCAAAGCGTTAATTCGCATTCGCGACGCAAGTTGCCGCGAGGAGTTGATAAATTTCTACAATTTGCACGTCGCGAAAATAGCGATGGTAAAACTGCGCGCGTCGTAAACCAAACCGTGCATGCCGGCCGAACTTTCGGACCGATGTACGAGTTCGCCATTGGTTCGTCGACGATTTAACGCAAATTCGTGAAACGCGAGAATCGAGGGTAATTGGAAGTAGGCAGCGGCGACTCTCTCTCTCTCCACGAGCACGCGATTCGATTAACCAAATTTAAAAAAAGCTCGGGGTTCGCCAATGGCCCCGTAATTGCCAATTAAAGTCGCCGAAATGAGCAACATTGTTCGAGTTCTATCGATGAGTCATTGAGCGTAGACCCACTCGTACGGGCTCTAATCGAGGGAATTTCTCTGCCCGGAAAAGCCTCCACTTTTTGTTGTATCGTTCCCCCTTTGCTCGTCCACGGTTAACCGTCTCCCGTATGTACGTCTCGTGAATTAAATTGTAATCGCGAACATTTTCCCGTCCGGCGAACGTTTAACTTACACCGGGTTCATGCCTGTTTCAACAGATTTCCCTCGATTAAATTTAATCAAAGAATTATTCGCGGGGATTAGCAAATGGTCTCGCTGAAACCACACGACCCTCTCGATTAACGGTCACTTATTCCGATCGGTAGCCGGCCGTAGAGTCCCGATCAACGAGTCGGTCAATCAAAAACTCGGCAGTGGTACAAAGAAATGATATAGCGTGTGCGGTCGCGGCACACGAGGATACATCGATTAATAGAAGTTGAGAGAAAAAGAAAGCAACCGTGATCCACGAGAGCGTGGAAAGTCCGAATCGTACGGGGGATGGTCCGCGGTCGTCGGTCGGACAGCGCGGGAGGAAAGTCGAAAGAAGAGGCAGGTGGACAAAGGAACGGTAAAGAGGAAAAATGGAAGCGGGAGCATCGTCGTCCTCGTCGTGGTAGTCCTGGAGAGAAGTAAGTAGGGAGGAGGGACGGGAGGGTAGTGTTCGGTTGGCCGGGCTGCTTCCGTGTATTCCGGGGGTGGTTTGGTGCGCGCGCGCACCGGGGTTGCGCCGTGGTTTCATCTCAGTTTCGCAGCCTCCCTTCCGCGGTCCGCATCAACTCTGCCGCCGCTGGCACAGAGGTGTGTCGTTTTATCCGTGTTTTCCTCGTCGCATCTCGGTTCTCGCGTACCGCAAACCGATCGCGTTCGAACGTTTAACGGGCATCTGCGACGAGCCGGTCGATCGGTATCGGAGAGGAAACGGTGTCGCGACTCGCGGAGGACTTCGGGACGAGTGAGAGGAATCGTCCTTGGCATGAAACTTTCGCGTTCACCGTTTCCCTAGAAACATGTTACCGTGGGATAGATGGTTCGCCGACGACTAGTAGGATAATGGTGCGCGGTGCGGAGGTCCCGGCGCGTATAACTTGGTAAGAAACCGTCTAACATTTTGCGTCGTAACGACGACGACGACGAGCAGAACTCGGTCGTCGGTCGGTGTGTTCCGTCGAACCGTTTCCGGATATCGACGCTCGATCTTCGGCCGAATTCGCGTACCGATACGTCGCCGATTCGTCTTTATGGTCGAAGCCGTGGCACGGCCGCGGATCGGGCATCGATTTTTAAACGGAACGCGTTCACGCACGCAGTTAATTGTCGGCTAGTTCTGCGAGATGGAGTAGCGAATTCCGCGAGAACCGCTTTTGTCGATTGTACCCTCGAGAGTTGGCGCATTCTCTGGCCCTGCAGGCCACTGGTTACCACGGCAGAGGACCTTTTGAACCCGGTCCACCGTCAATTACGTGTAATGTAGTTAATCGTTAGAAAATCGGTTCGTCCCGGAAAGTACGGGGCGACGGGACGGGCCAGTTGTACTCCCGGTTAAAAGCGGAAGCCGACGCGTACCGCGAGACCGACTAGACTGTGCGGCATTGTGCGCTCTGTACTGTAATAAAAGTGGGAGGATGTCGTTGAAATATATTGCACATGCAAATTGTATCAAACTTGGACTGGAAATCATTTTACGAGTTTCAAACGAGTTTTCTCACGGCCCGTGAACTACTTTACTATTCAGTGGCCGCTTTTTTCCTTTTGAAGAACTTTCGACGTGCACCAGCGTCGAAAAAACTTTCTCCGCGAACATTTGGCGTCGAAAATTTCCCGTGCTCCTCCTCCACCGGTAACCGACGACTTTTAACTCCCGTTCGTTTTCAATACGGCCCCGTCGAAATTATCGCATTTTTTTTCGGACGAATTTATTGAGGGATCGAGCGCGATCGGAACCAGCCGACCGGGAAATGTTACATTTTGACGCGATATCAAATATTTCAACGACGTCCCGGAGAACGAGCCGCATCCGCGATAACTGATTTTTCTCGTAGATCATTTATAGCGTGTCGCGGATGCGCTGGAAACACAGCCGAACGAGATATGTTTCCCTTTTTCCACACTCCAGACTCTAGAGTCATTTATTAAGCGAACGCCAATATCGCGATGCGTTTGATTTATGACTAACCTACTCCGGACCTTTATATTTCTAGCCGGACGGTGTAGTTTCACGGTTCCATGTATACCGTGTATTCGATAGGAGGTCCGGGTTTCCGGATTCGGCACATCCGCGCGTTCCGTTCGGAATGGCCCGGCGAACAACTTAATCCAAATGAATTCGGAATAATCTCGCCGTCAACTATTTGCAGAAAAAATTGTTTCGGTCGTTTTATCGTTTGAAAATTGTACGCACGGCTCGGTCGATTTCGAGCGTAAATACGCGGTCCCTACGGTAATATCCTGTAATTATCGTCGACTGCAAAGAGAAAATTGCAAGCTTTGTGCCCGTACTTTGAACAGGGAAAGGTTGATGAGGTAGATATTGCAGCCGCGATTAATTTCGAGCCGGCGCGACGATATTTTCCATCGAATTTCCCCGGACCAAAGCCTACACCGCGTTTCACAATCGTTCCATTAAACGATGCATCGATGAGTGCTCGATGTCGCATCGAGTCCTCCGTCACTCGTTTCGTATAATCGGTGATCCGGTTGATTTTCGAATCGCCTCGCATCGCGTCGCGTCGCTCTGCACGCGCCAGCAATTCACCGGCTGCTAGATGAAAGATAATCGAATTCGCGTAGTCGAGTGTGCCGAGGGTCCGCGCGTGTTCGCGAATTCAATGCCGTCCCTATCGAAAATTCTGCGAGACTCGAGAGCGCCAAAGGCGCGTAGTACAACTTAATAAGCGAATAATTTCTCTGTGCAACGACGAATTCGTAGCGGGGCAAAGCGGAGACGTCCCGAGTTACTCCTAATAGAAGCAAATATATGCTCTCACCATTCTATGTCGCTCCTTTGACATATTACCGTCTCTTGTGTTTAAGTTGATTTCCGTCGCGAAGAAAAGACATCGCGTTCTACACGGGAGAGACCCGCTTTGCGATCAAATTATGAAATTCAGCTTGCCTCGCATTTTTCACCTTTCAATATCGCGTTCCTTTATCGAAAAGTAAATTGTTTGACGCCATTTTTTCCCCCTGGTCGATAAATGTAATTCTTTGATCAGTAATCACGTTTGATTGATCGATTCCCCTGGTTGATACGATCACTTTATTTATAGTCTTGTGTGGGGCAACGTTGTAAAGTAGTTACGGTAGTCAGCGGCAATAACCCCGGGTCTAATGACTCTTGGAAATTAAATTTCGTTCGCACAAAGACGCATCTGTCTTCGTCGGATAGGAAGACCGAATTGCCAACAGCGTTTAGGCGATGCGGATTATAAATGACCGCTGTCACAGATTTTCGTAGTCCGATCGGGCGGGCCTCGACCGGGATCCTGATAAATATACTGGCATGTTAATAGTAAACACAGGTGGCGTCGCGTGGCGATTACCTTTGAATATTTCAGCCATTCATTTGCCGGTCGAATGGATGACCTAAATAAAGTACACGGCTCCGAGTTCGAACGATTCAAACGAACATTTTCGACCGCGATTAAACCTCGATTTATATTACTCGTCCGGACGTGGAATATCGCGAACGTATTTAGGATTTATGTCGCCGGTTCACTTTCGATAATGACAGAAGACGAACACAGTCGGTCGTCGTTTGAAAATCGTTCAAGATTCTGTCTAAAGTATATTTGTATTGTATTTTCGGTCACGTTCCGGCTGCAGTCTCGTATCGTTTCAGTCAAAACATGGTTTACGAGAATGTCGGGTGAAAATCTGAAACGCGACGCTAAACATAAACATCTGCATCTGCGTTTAATAACGATAACGCGTTTCTCTGAACGGAATCGTTCCGTGTTTGAACCGATTATATAAATCGGCGTTAAAGTGGCAAATAATTCGCGAGCTCGGTTTTGAAACAAGCGACGGTTTTCGAATTATCGTTAAGAGAGTCACGCGCTGCCTTAGCTTTGCGCCAGAATTTATCCGCAGTTTGGTCACGAATCCCCTTTCACTCCCACGTTTTACGGCTCTTCAAGTCCGACCGGCGGCATAATAGAACAAAATGGAACAACAGCAACGCCAATAATAATAATGGCTTTACGCGTTGGGTGTCGGCTCGCATTGTGGTCGCACAATACGCGAAACTGTTCCCTAGGAATTTCGCTGACTGTCTCTACCGGAGAATAATGAGCTCAGTCTTGTCACCTATTCTTCTCCTCTCTCTCTCTTCCTCCCTCTTCCTCCCTTTTCTATTCCCGTCCGTTCTTCCTCAGTCTCCTCTATATCTCTTTTTCTCTCTCTCTTTATCTGTCTTTCTCTCTCTCCGTCTCTTCTTCAGTCGCTTTCCGCCGCGGCATCGATTCATTCATCTCAATGACGCTTTTCATAAATTAGTTGAATCAATTGTGATTTCTGCGTTCATTTCTACTGCCGTCGGACACCTCGAGGAAATTAATTTGTCCACCGTTGAAAAACGCCGGTCCATAAAACAGTTGGAATTGAATCGCGTTTTAAAACAAGCGGGAATCGAATTTGCTCGCTACGCGAAACGTTGTCGGAGCGTTTAACGAAATTGCCAAGTGCGAGATTGCGCCACTAATTTCTGCGCGCTGGAGCAAGGCGTGGCACAAATCGTTGGTCAAGGAATTATCGGATACCCGCCGCGGAAGTAAGTTCGTGTCTTAGCGGTCGGATAAGGAAACAGGATCCGAGGGGCGGTTTCGCCCCGTGCGCCAACTTGTATCCCTGTTCTTCAGAGAAGTGCTTCTTGACCCGCACTTGCCTTCCATTAACATTCGCTAACCGAAAGCGCGACAGCGGCACAACAGCGTTCTCGCGCTTCTCGCGTTTTTGCCTCTCTCTCGTCGATCGCGACGACGAGGGAAAAGGGATTCAAGGGAGCCGAAGCTGCCACCGGCCTAGAATGATAAAAGAAAAACCGGAGAGGTTTTCGTACACAGAGGCGTCTGCCGGATCGTCACCCGGTACAGTCAGCAGTTTGACTTAACTGGAACAAGCAGAGCCCCGAGTGCCCCTTGACCTCTTCTAACCACTTTCTCACTGCACGATGATTTCCAGAGTGGTCGTCTCGGTGTTTAACGTTCTCTCGTCCGTTTCTTCCCCGGACGACCGACTACATACACCCGTCCTCTTCCCGTTGCCGTTCGTTCCGCGGAGAACGCGGGCCCTGCCTTTACGGTGAGAACGACGACGATCATTTACGGAGGCCGGAGAGACACTTTCGCTCTTCGCCCGCGCGTATTCCTCGAGTGGCTGAAGCGCGAAGGAATTTTGAAATCTCGCCGGTTGAAATCGTTGTTCACGGAAGCGGCGCGAACCTCGCTACGAGGGGGAAGAGAACTCCGGCGATCCTCGGTGTAAAAAATGTACACAGTCCCGTTTTAATACTTACCGCCCGGGCAAAAGGAGCACGATCAAGCGTGGAAATTTACGGGGCCAGGCTGATTTATTTCCACGGTGTTTAATGGTGTCAGCGCGCGGGAAAAATAGTCCGAGTGAAAATCACGGCGGAGCCGGTTACTGCGCGCCGGAGATGCTCCGAGCCCGATATACACCGGAAAGGAATTCTGTAATTAACCGGCTCGAGTAATTAATGAAAACTTCCACGGCCGGGGTGGGGGGAGGAACGTCTTAAACTCCGTCGGGATTGACGGTTTCCGGAGGAGTAGTGCTGAATTGGAAATAGAGCAAAGTCCTAGAAGGGACTGAACATTTTGCCACGCCTCGCCGTCGACGTAGCCTTATTAATTTAATTAATGCATTTATCGCCCTCCTTCCTCTCCTCATCGATATTAATTCAGCGCTGCTGACAATCACTTTTTGGAAAAAAAAAACGACAGTTTCTTCTCTCACGTTTTATATGTAAACGGCGAAAGACGTTTTCTATGCTGGCTCGAAACGGGAATGTCTCGTCTTAAAATACGTATTATGTCCTCTTTATGATCCCACGGTTTACGAGGTCTCCTCTAAGTCGATGCATTACAGCGTACTCCGTACCTGCGTGTGTGTGCCACGGCTGCCGACAGACTCAGCCGATGTGTCTGCCAGAGCAGTGTACACATGTTAACACCTTGTGTCAAATGTTTCGTTCCACGGCGTTTGCTTTGAACCCGAGTTCCCCGTTGTTCATCGCACGAATCCGTGCCCAAGACAGGAATTCCAAGTAGCTATTTAATTATACCGCCGCCTCGGCGTAAGTCGGTCCACTTTCGTTCGTCCTGTAAAATTTGTGTGCGCACGTTTTTCCTTTCGCGGACAGTCTTAAGAGATCCTTAACCCGAGACCCGGGGAGGAGAGACCCCGACGTCGGTTGCGTTTTTTAAACAAGTTACGATTCAATAGGAGCCCATCAACCAGCTGAACGAGGCTCTAACAGCTTCTAGAATTCTATTACCGCCACCAGGTTTTAAGATAGCGGCGAAACAGTTTCCCCCGAAGATGCCTTCGGCTTATCTCGATAGTTGGCTTTCTTTCCACGTTGCGCAGATGTTTTCTTCTTTTCGTTGGCGGTATCAAAGGCGAGGCGAGCATTCCTCTGAGCGCCGCCGTAGGCGTCGGTGGTTGCGGCGAAATTTTGACCCACCACCGCCTACAATTCGATCTCCGCACGACGGACGGACGATATCGAACACACGGCTATTGTAACGAGCGGCTCTGCCACGGTTATGCCTTCAAAAGGTCCCCGCCCGAAATTGAGTGGGCTAACGAACCTTGGCGAATTTCCCAAACCGGGAGAGATCGAGGAAGAGGCCGAGAGAGAAAGGGGAGAGGATCCAGTGTCTACGTCGGACGAGGCACGTGCAACGCGTCATTTTTAGATTCGCTACCGGAAACTCTATTCCGGCTTTCCCAATCGAATAGCAAGTTTCTCGGGAACGTTCGCCGCGCACAAAGCGCGCTGTCTTTCATTTCATTAGGGCGGCGACGTCTTCTTAAGGCTGTACAAAGCCTCGGAATGTTAGGAGCAGGTATTTCCTTTAAATTCTTAAGAAGCTTCTAGACATTTGCTTTGGGGAGAAATTACGGGATTAAGGCCAATCCCACGGGTTTTAAGTCGAGACCATTCCTATAAATAAATAAATAAATAAATAAATATAATAAATAAATAAATAAATATGTACGTATGTAAAACGTGAAGAAAGGTGGAAAGGATTTGTGAGTGAGTGTACACTCTGTACCTTCTCAATCTAGTTACTGCGGAATCAGCCAATTAGGATTGATTTCCTTCCGATAACCATAATTCGATATACCAGTCGATCTCGTTATATCTGCTTAATTGGTCTTAGCTCGCGATGAGATTTGTTTAGCCCCGTTGACTTGATTGGCTCAGACGCGTTAAATCTTGATGCCTGACGAGTTCTCCTGTCTCTCACCTCGAACTTCACTGATCGAATTATCTCCCGAAGAAGTAAAACTGTCTGCCCCAGTAACGTTATCTTAAATGACATTGGCTAATCATAGAAACGACGTACAGATACCTCAAACGATTTTGGCCACGTGTAATTGAAATTGGCCCAAAAATCGTTCGAGGCGTGCGTACAAAAATAGAGAAGGAGTTTCAGTGATCGGTAGCGTCCGGAAATATTGGGATTCGCTGTGCAATATTCTTTTCGGAATTCGGAAGAACGGCGATGCTGACGCGAACGCGAACCGGGGATCGAATGATCGACTGTGTAACGCATTTGCAAGGCGCGACACGTAGGTGGGTTCGTGCAGGCCCTTAGGGGGGTCGATCGAACGGGGAGGCTCCGTCGAGCAGAAAGTCGGACCGTCGTGAATTCGCAAAAAGGGTTGGATCCCTTTTCGCGCGATGTTCGATAGACCATGTTTAATCGCACAACGAACAGACCGTGAAACTTTCATAGAGCGATGCATGTTGCTGTGATTAAATTATATCCAGGCACCGTCGCTCGTTCGATATTCGTCCACCGGGTTGCGACGATAGTGCCAATGAACTGTGGACATTTCGATACTCGGAACATACTTCCCAAGGATTTATAGAAGAGTTTCGAAAACCGTTCCCGAATCAAACCCTATTGTGATATCTTGTCGCGGAGTCCCATGATCGATATTTTCTCTCTGTATTCGACTTGGCATTGGTAACTTTTTAGACGTAGATACGTCACGGTGTGCGCGTGTGCGTCGTTCACACGTTCGCCGCCTCCCGTTGTTCACGGTGTCTTGGAAAAACGTAGAGGCGCCCAGGGAAATGGAAGCAGTGCGTTCGTACATAGGGTAAGAAAGCCACGGGAATCTCATTTTCTCACGAAAAACGTTATTCGATATGTCCGGTTTTTGTCTCCTCCTCTTTGCTCCCTTCTTCCTTCACTGTCTTCGAGAGAAACATTATCCAAGCTCGCCCATAAAACGTTTACTGTCGTTTCACGGGAAGACATTACGACATTGTTGACGCCGATCTCGAGACCGATTTAATCGCAACCGAATAAGAATTTCGATCATTCTTTTTCCTAGCCAGGTGAAATATCTGTCAAAATCTGATCTACAATTTTTTAGTTAATTTGGAACTCGTATTAAATGCTGTGTTTAATTTTACTCGAAAACGATTCTCGTTTTTTGCGGATCTGAGATCCAATGTTGCCCAATGATTGGATGATCATTGCTTGATGATCTTTCACTATGAGTTTCATCGACATTGCGAATTTCGATAACTCTTTTTGCTAGCCGGATTAAATATCTGTTAAAATTTGATCTAGAGAGGCACTACAATTTTTAAACTAATTCTGTACTCATATTAAATGCTGTGTTTAATTTTACTCGAAAACGATTCTCATTTTCTGCGGATCTCAGATTCAATGTTGCACAACGATTGGATGATCATTGCTTGATGATCTTTCACTATGAGTTTCATCGACATTGCGAATTTCGATAATTCTTTTTGCTAGCCGGATTAAATATCTGTTAAAATTTGATCTAGAGAGGCTCTACAATTTTTTAGCTAATTCTCTACTCATATTAAATGCAGTGGTTAATTTTACTCGAGAGCGATTCAAGTTTTTTGCGAATCTGAGATTCAATGTTGCCCAACGATTGGATGATCATTGCTTGATGATCTTTCACTATGAGTTTCATCGACATTGCGAATTTCGATAATTCTTTTTGCTAGCCGGATTAAATATCTGTTAAAATTTGATCTAGAGAGGCTCTACAATTTTTTAGCTAATTCTCTACTCATATTAAATGCAGTGGTTAATTTTACTCGAGAGCGATTCAAGTTTTTTGCGAATCTGAGATTCAATGTTGCCCAACGATTGGATGATCATTGCTTGATGATCTTTCACAACGGGTTTCATCGACATTCATCGTGCAACACCGCGACGATATCGGTCACATAAATTCTCAGTTCAGTAAGCAGTTCGTTTGCCCTTTGACCGAATGCATCCATGAATCACGACATGGCATGCAACGATACGACAGGATTCCTCGCCTAGGGCGATGTATGCAGTCTAGCGAAATATCCTGCCGGAATATTACTCTGGAGAATTTTCTACCGTCGCAGGCGCGGTTGCGTCATCGTTGGTGAATATTCCCGCGGAATATATATATCTCGCGTGAATGAAAACGCAGCTCGCGTCCGGGACAAACCCGCCGAGACGATGAGACAAATATCTATACATTACAGGAATCGATCGGGTTTGATAGACGTCGTTGTTCAAATGGGCAGAAACTTTGCGAGCAAGTTTCTCGGGATCGGCGATGCATTAAAGATTCCGCCTTTTCAACGGAAACTTTCCACTTTTTAACCGTGGTCAAAAGTTCATTACCGCTTTCTAATTTCATCAGGGTCTCTGTTAATTATCAAACGCTCCAAGTTCTAACAAATTAAGGACTGCGGAAGTTTGTTAATCCTTCCGGGTCTAGTGCCAATTTTAGTCGGTCATGCTAAAAAAAGAGACCAAAGTTATACCTAATTGTTTAAAACATGGACGTTCATCGGTGAGTTCCGAGTACCGGGAAATCATGTATACGCGTATTTATGCAAAACAGAAGAGTTAAAGAAATGTTCCGGAAATAATTCGAAGAGTCCTCAGCAAATTTTGTCATATAAGTAAATATTAAATTTAAGTGCAGATGAAGTACCGTATTCCATTCTATCATATTTCTACTCTTCTCTGTGCACGCGGCGTACGTTGTGATTCCTCGGGATGAATAAATAACGAAAGCAGCGGAAGCAAAGGTTACATCGAGGGTCACAAATTACCCTCATTTGCGGACATGTTTCCAGAAGAGTAGGTTTTTCTAGCAAGTTCAAGATTTTCGCATCATTTACCTGAGGAAAGTGGAAGAAGTTAGCTGGAACAAAAAATGTAACCCGGTCGACAATGACATGGCCCTCTGTTCACCGGCACTGACTTTCTCAATTCGGTGAAGTCCGGATTTTTCGTCCGCCGTCGTCGAGTATCTTTTAAGC
>SMSR01015731.1:68980-83905 GCA_019453355.1 Ceratina japonica
ATGTTGCCCAACGATTGGATGATCATTGCTTGATGATCTTTCACTATGAGTTTCATCGACATTGCGAATTTCGATAATTCTTTTTGCTAGCCGGATTAAATATCTGTTAAAATTTGATCTAGAGAGGCTCTACAATTTTTTAGCTAATTCTCTACTCATATTAAATGCAGTGGTTAATTTTACTCGAGAGCGATTCAAGTTTTTTGCGAATCTGAGATTCAATGTTGCCCAACGATTGGATGATCATTGCTTGATGATCTTTCACAACGGGTTTCATCGACATTCATCGTGCAACACCGCGACGATATCGGTCACATAAATTCTCAGTTCAGTAAGCAGTTCGTTTGCCCTTTGACCGAATGCATCCATGAATCACGACATGGCATGCAACGATACGACAGGATTCCTCGCCTAGGGCGATGTATGCAGTCTAGCGAAATATCCTGCCGGAATATTACTCTGGAGAATTTTCTACCGTCGCAGGCGCGGTTGCGTCATCGTTGGTGAATATTCCCGCGGAATATATATATCTCGCGTGAATGAAAACGCAGCTCGCGTCCGGGACAAACCCGCCGAGACGATGAGACAAATATCTATACATTACAGGAATCGATCGGGTTTGATAGACGTCGTTGTTCAAATGGGCAGAAACTTTGCGAGCAAGTTTCTCGGGATCGGCGATGCATTAAAGATTCCGCCTTTTCAACGGAAACTTTCCACTTTTTAACCGTGGTCAAAAGTTCATTACCGCTTTCTAATTTCATCAGGGTCTCTGTTAATTATCAAACGCTCCAAGTTCTAACAAATTAAGGACTGCGGAAGTTTGTTAATCCTTCCGGGTCTAGTGCCAATTTTAGTCGGTCATGCTAAAAAAAGAGACCAAAGTTATACCTAATTGTTTAAAACATGGACGTTCATCGGTGAGTTCCGAGTACCGGGAAATCATGTATACGCGTATTTATGCAAAACAGAAGAGTTAAAGAAATGTTCCGGAAATAATTCGAAGAGTCCTCAGCAAATTTTGTCATATAAGTAAATATTAAATTTAAGTGCAGATGAAGTACCGTATTCCATTCTATCATATTTCTACTCTTCTCTGTGCACGCGGCGTACGTTGTGATTCCTCGGGATGAATAAATAACGAAAGCAGCGGAAGCAAAGGTTACATCGAGGGTCACAAATTACCCTCATTTGCGGACATGTTTCCAGAAGAGTAGGTTTTTCTAGCAAGTTCAAGATTTTCGCATCATTTACCTGAGGAAAGTGGAAGAAGTTAGCTGGAACAAAAAATGTAACCCGGTCGACAATGACATGGCCCTCTGTTCACCGGCACTGACTTTCTCAATTCGGTGAAGTCCGGATTTTTCGTCCGCCGTCGTCGAGTATCTTTTAAGCTAATGTCAATTCAGAGTATATAGACACGACTAATGTGTAGCTTTTACAGATTTGCATATTACGAATAAAGTGCATTAGTCATACATTTCAAAGAAACTAGATTTGCTGCTACGAAATAGCCGGCCGAAAAATCTAATTACGTCATCGTGCTTTTTTAAAAATACCACACGAAATAAATGTTACTCATATGCATATGTATAGCAGAAGTGAGAATCGGTTTGTCTTCCACTCGATGAAGGTTGTATGAGCTGGAAGATCTCTGACAAAAGTTTAAGACATGCAATAAAAAGCTGTTTTCAATATTTGAAGAAATGAACTTTTAGGAAATTAATATTTACAAACGAGTCAGGTTTAGAAAATTATTCTCCTCGATGTTCTCCTCGATGTTCTTCTCGATCATAAGGAATTTTTATAATACATAATTTTTGATATTCTAATATAATATTCTACTATACTTCTCTTGTTGGCTAGCCAATTCAGTCTACTAATCATAGTTACCTGGACGATGTATAAGAAAGAACCTATTTAAAATTGATTATTCAACGGGGTGGTCTCGAGCAATCTCTATACCCCACGCAGGCTTTTTATAAATGGGAACGATCAAATAGAGCACCTGGCTGAAATTTACCATGCAGAGGCCAGCTTTTATCTCGAACCGTACGGACGCAATTCTGGTTATACAAGGCGAGTACAATGAGTCCGTTAAGTTAGTAATTAGTGCTATTAAAGCGGTAAAAGGTCGGGAATTTAATTGGTCATTCATTATTTACCGTGCACTAGCATGCGGCGAGCGATCGATTAAAAATTCGCCGATCGGTTATAGAACCCGCTGATCGATATGGAATTTAAAAAAATTCATTTCCACCGGGCACGGCCTCTCCGCAGCCGCGGATTATTTCGTTTTGCGTTTTTCAAAAATAGATGTCCGCCGATCGGTATCGGGGAAGAAAATAGTAATCGGGGTCAGCGCGCCGCGCCGTTCGCTGTCCACTAACGAGCCTTGGCTGAAAGTCGAGATGCAAAAGGGACGCCTGGCGAAAGTTAATTATAAAGCGTGCTCTACTACCGCCTACTTGCAATATCGAGGATCAAAGTCGAAAACCTTTCGCGATCTTCCCAACGGAATGCATTCGGGAAATATATTCAGCGCTCGCACAGTCGCCGATGGATAAGCTCGCCGAGCATTCGGCAAATTAATTAACTGCGTAATTAACTAATAGCGCTAATCAACGATCCGTGTGCCGCGCGCAATCTCGCGGACTCGGTAGATTGGGGTCCGCAGGTCGATAGCCATTTTCCGCGGCCGCCTTTAAAACAGACAGTCAGGAAAATCGCCGTCTCGCCGCGGGTTTAACGAACTCAATGGAATTAATGTCGGGAAAGTTTCTTATTAACGCCGCAGATGCTGCGCTCGCGTTTAGCCGGCGCGGTAGTTAGCCGCGTAAAAGCTCCGAACAGCTCCGAGTTCGATTATGCAAATCGTCGTCGCGATCATCGTCACGATGCCATGTTACGCAAGAATTACTAAACCGCCGTAATAACCAGACGCTCCCCGAATCTAGAGAGAGAGAGAGAGAACGGAGCCGTTCTTTCGGCGTACGACTCCCTTCGTCCACTTATTCCTACCTACCTACCTACCTACCTACCTACCTACCCATGCTACGTTGCGAATCATCATCATCTTCCCACACGGTAACCGAGTTAAGCTGATATTCTCGGCAAGATGCACGACGTACCGAGCTGTGACAGACATTCCAGCGGAACACACCGGCGCGACGACGAGGTGAATGTAAATTTTCATTAAAATCACGGCTCACGAGCACCTACGTTCCTGCGGCTCTGCGATTTCACTGCTGATTGCGAAGGGTTAGACGACGACGTCGTCATCCCGTTGATTACACGAACTCGCGGGACCGCGTCCGAATTTTTGTTTCCTTTCGACCGCTAAACGGAACACGCGCGTTCCGCTTTTCCTCTCTATACTAATTTCGTCAAAGATCGCTTACAAAAGACGCGTCGTCGATAAACCGGTAAAGTTCTCTGGGAATCGGTCTTCAATCGGATTAATAATTTCGTCCCCGTTCGTTGCTACCTACGACTCGCGACTTGGACTCGTTATATGATGTCGGCGACGGGCGAGAGTGGTTGTATCCTGGAACAGAGCGAGTGTGTTCTCGAGGCAACCGCAGTGCAGTCGCAGTTTCAATACGCTTCGTGCCAATTAATGCGGAGTCGTGTTCGAACTACCGATGGTTCGTGTTAACGACGCGCCGCCGCGGACACTGATTGTCAATTATCGATATTAAACGTCCGCCGAAGGAGAATTTTTCTTCGGCTCGTTTCGTTATTAATTTAATCGAGCTCGAATTTGTCCCGACGTACTTCGAACCAACTTTCCGGTAACGGTTCGCGTTCGTTTTTTTTTTAGCACGGGGGAAACGTTCGGGAAAGGAGGACGAGGGCCGTGAAAAACGAATGTTTGCCGAAAATTGGAAACACACCGGGTCACCGAGCTTAACCGCAGTGGCCGGGTTTCAAGCTTGGCCCCGAAACGCGCGTGCACACATTCATTACGAACTTACGCTTATGAATAATTACCGCGCGCCCGGAAAACTGTTAGCGGAACAATGCCGCGTTAACTATCGGCCAAGTTTAATTATCGAGGAAGCATGCGTTGCAGGTGGTAACTCTAGAATCGGCCGGCTATTCCGGAATTGTCTGTCTAGACTGTACGTAGCTCGCTTCGGATTCGGATCCCCGTGTCTGTGTTACAAATCAACGTAGACTGCGCGGGCCGTGGAAATGAAAAAATTAGTTACGTCTCGTATTCGAGATCCTGACACTATTCACGGTTCGGTTGGAATAGCTAGAAGGTATAAAACATGGCAACGAGAAAGAGAGATAGGAATAACTAGGGATCCTCCGAGGAGGATGTGGACACTAGTTAAAAATGTGCTTAAACCGGAAGTTACATATTTATAATGCGGAATGTCAAGATTAATAGTTGAACCCGGACTGCGGAACTATGTTCACTGACAATAAGTCAATAAAATAAAGATTAACACGAATAAAAGGGAGGTTCCTTAGGAATAAGAAACGCTTAGGTAATATCGAAAAGCGGAGAGACTATGTTTACTGACAATAAGTCAATAAAATAAAAATTAGCAAGAATAAAATGATGAAATTTGGGATAACTACTCTGGATAACAGAAGAACGATCTCTGAATTAATTTTCTTTTCTAATCTATTAAATCAAAAAGTAGATTCTTCTGCTCTCGTTGAACAAACTAGACTCTATGCCCCCTCTCGTAACATCAGACCTAACAAAACCTTCTGTCCTGAGAGATTCACTTCTCGCTTTGGTCATTCCAGTGTAATTGACAGGGTCATTTCTAAAGCCAATAGATTCAGTCACTTGTTTGACATTTTTTATGATTCCAGCTATGTCATAAGAAGAAAGCTTCGTACATACTTAATGCATAATTTATAAACTCCCTATTACATGATAAAAAAAAAAAATTGCATGATAAAAGGGAGGTTCCCTAGGAACAAGAAACGCTTAGGTAATATCGAAAAGCTTAGAGACATTCCTCGGAGAAATGGGAAATGTTTCTTATTGTCTAATATTATGCCAAGCACTTGAGAAATTTCCTTGATAACGATCGCGATAGAAAAACGGTTACGGACGAAGTCTGGAAAGAGCGTATTTCACAGGGAGTAACAGTGCTTAAAGTGTCTTACATAATGTAATAGAGTGGAAAAAAATGTAAAAGAACGCGCGAGGCCGGGGGGTCGGTAACGACGTAGAACGGCTGAAAGCGGTGCCTCAACCGGAGCTCTATGGCCGATGAAAGAGGAGCTGAAGGCGATACAGATACACTGGAGATGATGAACCGACGTGAAATGACCTTGAAAAAAGATTTCTCTCAAGCGTAGTGCACTCCGCGGCGGTAATGACCGCGGGAGCTGCCTCCGTCGCCGCGACGGAGACGAGTAAACCGAGACGATCTCGGAATTGCACGATAGGTTACACGATTCCACCGAATCTCGCCCCTTAACGTTCTCCTAACTGCGGCCGGGAGTAATCTCGCAACGGTCGATGAATTCCCTTGCAGGAAATGAAATTACACGGCCAATCCACTACAGGAGACTTCCTTTTTTTTTTTTTCTCTGTTTCAGAAGGCGGTTCTCTCCCGGGAGGAAAGCGAGAATGAGCGTCGCTCGGTTGCCCGCTAACAAACACCAGCAGAGTTGTCGTCGTCTACGGCGGTGAAATTGAACCGAGGCTCAGTCGGCGGCCGTGCAGGGAGGAGGGGTAGCAACGCGGACAAGGATAAGCAAGTTTCTCGTTCCTCCCCCGCGAGGATTTCTTCGTTCGGCCCGAATTTAATCTACTGGCCAAGGTCCGGTCTAAGGGTGAGAGATCGCCGTCCGATCAGGGAGTCATGAAGGACTCGCCGGTTCTCGCCGGGAATTAGTTTCGACTCCGACGATCGTTTCTAACTCGAACGTTTCTTCGGGAACAACACGCAGATCGTATTGTAGGCGGCGGCGGTGGTTCAGAGATCGTTCGTATGTGTAGGCACGTGCGTATGATCGTTCGTTAATTGGTCGACGGGATGCCGATGGATCCAATTAACTGGTCGCCTTTAAGGAGAGGCCGGCTAGTATCGGTTCGGTCGGGCTAATTGTGTTCGGATCGTGGATTTCAGTTTCGCCTATTAGCCGTTGGAAGAGATGCGAAGCACGGAATACCGGGTTCACGAGATACGATCCCAGGTCGTTTGCGTCCCGAACCTGAAGGGGTCGTCGCGTGGCGAACGGATCTAATCAGCGCAGCTTAAGTCCAAATTGAATAGTTAATTGCGGACTGTAACGCTGGATCATGCCCTACGAACCATAAACCCGGTCCCGAGCGATCAATCGAATTGATGACCCGGAACTAGCGTCGTCTGATAAGCCGCGGAATAATAACGGTGTTGCGGTTATTCGTCTGGTCGGTCCCGGGCCAAAGTGATATGCGATCGTAAGGGGTAGTAGTTGCGCGTTAGAACAATGACGAGCGAACTGAACGCGACGAAGGTCGAGAACGCGACCGCCGTCATGAATCTCGTATCAACGATGTCCTCGTCACCGGGCAGCGCGGCTGCAGCCGCGATTAGCGCCGGCACGGCAATTCCGACTAATCCGTCCACGACAGTAACGGCTGGAGCTGCGGTCACCAGCACCGCTAAACCTGACCATCACGTCTACAACGCGACCGGCTATCTCGTGGAGCAGGACGAGCTCGATCACAGTAAGTAATAAGAGGCCGTGAGTAACGCGGCTAATGCGCGTTACGCCGGTCAAAGCCGAACGCTAATGGTACTGCATTAGATCGGTTTCATTCGGGGAAACGCCACTTGCCAATCATCTAGAAATCTAGACTATTCCTGCTCGCATCGCGGCCCAACCTCATCCCGATCCCCTTTCTCACTCGTCCTCCTCTTCCGTCGCTCGTCCTTTTCATCCGACGTACACGGACGGAATTCTCTTTGATGTTCTTACCGATAAAAATTCTGTTTCGAGTTGCGGCCGCCAGGTCGTAAAGGGTCCGTAGAGAGAAAGAGAATAAGAGGGTCGATAGGTTTGTTCGCCGATGTGATCGGATCGGCTTTGTTTGCTTGGAAATCGCTTCAGCCAGCCAAGAGTCGCAGAACCACGGCTTCCATTGCGTTAAACGTGTAGCACGAGACGTAGATCCACGATCGATCGAAGATGTATGCTTAACAGATTTTCGCGATGACAATTTCTCATGCGAAACACATCGAGGTTCAGTAGATATTCGGGAGAGGGTTCGCTTTCGATTCGACGCTATTCACTGGCCTCGTTCGGAGCTCGAACCTTTTCCGACCACCCACTTGAATCCCGTTTCATCTGCTATGAAGGGGATTTTGGGAATCGGTCTAAATGTTGCCCGTTCACCCGATGCCTAGTCAGAACTACCCACGGACTTCTACAGCTCCTCCCTTTGTTTTCCTCTCCCTCCGCGTAAAACTGTTTCCGGGAACGTTTAATCTCNGGCCACTTGAATCCCGTTTCATCTGCTATGAAGGGGATTTTGGGAATCGGACTAAATGTTGCCCGTTCACCCGGCCGTTCTCCCGATGCCTAGTCAGAACTACCCACGGGCTTCTACAGCTCCTCCCTTTGTTTTCCTCTCCCTCCGCGTAAAACTGTTTCCGGGAACGTTTAATCTCGTTAACTCTTTGAAATTTACTACCGCATCGTCCCTTACCTTGTTTTTTCGGATCGGAAANATCTCGCTAACTCTTTGAAATTTACTACCGCATCGTCCCTTACCTTGTTTTTTCATCGGAAAACTACTCCTCGCTCGAAGGGTTTTATCCGAAATTGTTCAAAGGTCATCGGCCGTTGCGTAGTTATACGCGGACACGAATAATTTAATCGTCCTTCATCGAACAATCAATCCGCAATGGAGCGAGGCAGTCAGGCCCCTCGTCGTCGTCGTCGACGCGGGGGATTCGCTGAAACCCTCTCTGATAATCCTTTAATCGAGGGAAAACGCTTTGAGGATTAAACCGATCTCGCCTAATCGCATTTCAGCTTAGCGGCAATAACGTTCGAGATGCGTGGTTTTTATCGGAGAGAGAGAGAGAGGTTTCGATCAAAGCGTAGCCGGTTATCAGGGAGAGGTCGCGCGCGCGGCACGCATCCTCCCCCGTTTTGCCGGAGCAAATCTTGCCAGCCCCATCCCTGGCCTTGTCCGACCGGCCGACTGCGACACCGGCTGAATACTAATCGCACTGCTGCTGCGGTCTACCCGAAGTCGGATCGATACCATTCCGCGTTCTACAACCGTGATACATATACGACTAGGGGACTCGACTACGATTGAAGCTTTTTGTCGTTAGATATTCATGCCCCTCGCGAGCTACTCGCGCCGCCAGGCTTTTTTGCAATATTTATGAGGTCTACCTGGTACGCATGAACGAACAGGGGAGGTGCCGATCGTGTGCGCGCCCGCGCCCGCGCCGCTTTTCGCATATATTTCACGCCGGATCTGAAACAATGCACCCTTTTTAGCTCGATGGCCTCTCAAGCCAGCTCCTCCAGATATGGTAGCTTTACCTCCCTCGGATCCTCTCGGACGCTTTATCACAGACTCGAGGCAATTTGTATAAGGAAGTCTGTTTATAGTGGACTGTTCTACAAGGTGGTATAAAATATAGAGTACGAGCGTTTTCATTTTTACGATCGTATCGTCGGCCCTTTGGACGTATCGTTACCTTGCGCGTATTCAACATTCTCTCCAAGATCTGCTGGATTTTCGTTTGGGCCCGGACCACGGACGGTTTGTCTAATTTCTTCAAGCAACGCGTCACGCTCGCGGAGAAAGCTTCCAGCTGGTCCGAATCGGTGTCGCTACCATTTTCGCTGGACGATACGCCGCCGTGCAATTCGCAGATCGTATGTTTATCAGGTTCTTCCTATTTCAATGACGAGTATTAAATATGTACCCTCGCGACACGGAGATTATATAGGAGGGGTGCATGCAATTAACCCTCCCCTGTTCACGAATTAATCTCTAGAGACGGTGTTAACCATCCCTGTTTTAATAAATCTCTCGCGTGAATTCAGGTAGCTCGGAACAGCAGCTGACCGAATCATAACCGGAAGGGTTAATTCGTGATGTTGTATCATTGATCAACCTGTCTCGTCCCTATCGACGCGCAGCCCCTGCTCGTGTCCCCGTGGTGTCGCAAGCTGTTTTCGTAGCGGCCACTCGATCTACTGTTGCACGTCGAGCAACGAAGGGGAGATCTGTTCAGCTGTTTCCTCGTCTCGGTAATCCTGCTGCAGGAACGAGGACAAGTTCGAGGCCGAGATTTCACCTCCGGTAAAGAGACCAAGGGGGAACTGATCGAATTTAGGGTTGCGAGAGGTCGCGGTGCGCTCGCCGCCGAAATATTTTCTTCCCGGCTGTTCGTCGCTGGCAAACCGACGTTCGAGTCAGATTTTCGTGCCTCTCGTAACTCGGCGACGGTTTTGTTGATGTTCTACGAAGATCGAACGATTCTTTCAATTGTTAAGGGGTTGGACTACTCTAGAGACCAAAAAAATGGTATCTGTGATTTTTTTCAGTGGAACTGTGATATAAGTCGGAATTAGAAAGTAGAGTTTTTATTGTGTATGCAATGGACTGTACAACATAATTTTTTGAAGGTGATACATGTCAAAATAGCGGCTGTGTAGCAGGTTTTACGATGACTTTTAATTTTAGAAGGCCGGACCAATTACTCCTGTAATTTTTCTGGTAACTGTTCGTCACTTTAACATGCATCGCGTTAAAAAAATTATTTTATATGGTCCATTACATATACGATAAAAACCCTACTTGGTAATTCAGATTTATTTCATTGTTTAGCTGAAAAAAAAATCACAAAGCATGCCTATTTTTTCCCCTCTTGAGTGGTCTAACTCTTGAATTTCTCATAATAAAAATATATCATCTATTATTCTGAACATTATTCTTGGATATTTACATAAGAATAATTCCGATTTATATCCCCGATCATTTACATAAGAAGAGTATAACTGAAAAGTCTCGGTGCATTAATTTCGTTTACGTCGGATTGGTAGCGTAATTGTGATCGGGAAACGAAAAACGTATCATGGCGAAACATCACGATCCGGAGTGCGGCACGGCGGTAACGAGAAACTACAACGAAGTTATTGGCAAAACCGTCGAGTACTGTCGCGTCGCGTCGTTCATGCTAATGGCGTAACGAGTTGGTTTATCGATACGAACGTGCAGCTCGACCGCCTCGTCGTAATCCAGGTACGGATAGAGAAATCGATGCAAGTCGTAGAAGCAGGGCAGCGAGATCTCGCGTCGGCGGCCGACCGACTCGGCCTCCAGCAGGGTTTTCAGCTCGTTCACGTACAATCGTCGCATCTCCCGAATCTTTAGGACAATCTCGACCAGAGTCACTTCGGCCAGATCCATCGCGCGATGAATGCGAGCGTACGCCCGGTGCCTGCGCTCGCTGTTCAGATAATTCGGCGTGTCCTTTTTCCACAGACAGGGCGACTTCCTGTAGAGGGACGCCAGCTTCCGGAAGTAACAGTTCATCCATCTCTCGTCCTCGACGATTCTACGCGACGACGATAGCTTCCTGCCGGAACGCTCGCTCATTGTGTACGCGAATTTACGGCCTCTCTGCGCTTATCATAGCTTTCGGGGTCAATGAAAACGAGACCGTCGATGGATTCATCCCTCCGGGACGCATCGTTCACGAGATTGGAATTTTGGTTAGACAGATTTAGGACGAAGGTCGTGAACCCTGAAGGTTATTTTGAGAAATTTTACTCGGATCTATTGTGGTAACCGAGATTACACGAGGAACCACTCACCTGCACATCTAGGGATCAGTCTGACGCCATATTCGCACTCTTCCCGAGAGGCTGGTCGTTAGAATTAGAATTTGCGCGCTGCGCACACTTTTCGCCGACGCTTACCTACATTTATTGACTGAGTATTCATTGCTTTTATTTGTAAATTCTGATCGACGAGATCGAAGTGGCCGTGGATGCGAGTAAACGACAGACGGAATAACGCGCGGAACGGAACCGTTTATATTTTACCATTCTTTGAGACTAAATATTTTTACTATTAACACCTTGTTGCAGGTATACTCGCCGGCTTCTCAGACATACAAACAGTTTTTCTAGCGTGTATCTCGACGCTGCTGCCGTTGATCGTCGCGCTGGGAATCGCCTTCGGCGTCAGGTGAGGAGAATATAGCTGGCTGGCAACGTATGCCTAGAACACTGCTGCAAACTTTTATCTCTTGCCTCCTTTCCTTAGAAACACTTACCTATCTTTTCACCGGAGACTTTATTTCGCTCAACCAGCTGTACTTTAATCTAAGGGCCGGGGAAAAAAAAAAAGGAACGGAACATCTCCTCCGCGCTTCGTGCATCTCTTTTTTTTATTCTTTACAATCTTTACGTTTTCTTCACTTTCGGCGAAATTGCGTCGGCGCTCGAAAAGTATCGTATGCCACTCGAATCGGGAGTATCTCGTCCGGGCAGCTGGCGCGTGCCACATTTTTCGCTCTCGCGTTCCAGTTTTGGCGAACGCACCTGCAGAAAAAAATATATCGCTCGTCCCTGTATACCGTTCCTCGATCTCTAAGCTTCGCGACGACGACGACGCGCGTGCAGAAAACGAGATCCGCGTCTAACAGCGCGGAGAGCAGACGCGGGAGACCGTTAAGTCAGCGAATAAGTTAACGGTACAGCGACGGTCGCGTTATAACCGGGGAACAAGACGACACAGCTCGCGGCTGTCTCTCGCGAAAGGGAAAGCAGCCGACGTTGATTAATGGGGCAATTAAAGACAAAGTCGGTGCGCGCCGTAATACGTCGTACACGCGACTCGATCACCGTCGAATCCGACCGTGGTATCGATAAAGCCGTAACATCCACCAGGCGCGCAGGAAATTCGCGACCTGATCGATTGTCGCCTCACGCAATCCCTAATCTCTGCCAATGCATCGACACCTAAACCCACGCGGCCCTTGCATCTCATCCGCCGTGTCAACAGTAACGAGAGGCCGAGATTAACAACGGACGGGGAGGGTCGTTTCTATTGCGAAAACATAAACAGCGACGATGGGATTACGCGACTATCCCCGAGAAATTCAATTCTCAAACGACGTTTTTCAATGTTACAAGTGGCCAGCATTATTTATCCGTTACGTTTCGGCGGGCATGAAAAATAGCTGGGGAATGTAAATTTCCGCGGATCCCTTGATCCCGAAAAATTAACTCTGGCCCAAGTCGTTCGACCGTTAATGCCGACCTTACAATAAAAACCGATTTCACGGATCCGTTGGCCGCGCGCGTCGCGTCGCGCCGAGTCGGGGACTCGCAAATTTACACGGTAGCCGAGTAATCCTGCGTTATTGCTGAAATTGTGGGAGAGAAAAGGGGATTATGTCGGGTCCATTCACGAAAATGGGAACAATTTATTTGATAGGCGTTCAACTGCTAGCGCAGGTGCGTTCAAATTATTTTCAAAGCTTACCTAGCGCTTATTGTTCGTTGGCACTCGTACTTTACAACTGTACGCCATTGCATATATGTATTTGAGCATACGATTCCCTGTCAAGATAACACTAACACCATCGCTGGGAATGCCTGAAATGTCAACCGATGAGCAAAAATGGCCAGCTATTAAAGTGATTGCGCAATGCAGATTCATTATAGACTGCGATAACGGTTGAGGGAACCGCGATTCATTTTTAATTATTTCAATTTTCCCATTTTAATTATTTCATTGTTCCGCGAGTTCAAAGCTCACCGGCGAGGAATTATCGTTTGCGGCTTGGAAAGTTCTTTCTTCTCGTTTCGCCGCGCAACTGAATAAACCAAGGCAACGCCGGGGCAATTGAAATTTCTTTCCTAAATACTGGCTGCATAATAGACAAATCGAGAAAGCTCTTTTTCATGCTCGCGGAAACGTAACTACGAATTCGAGCACAGTCAAAGGTTCTTTCTTAATGAATGAAACATGAATAACATAGTTAAACCGCGGTTGGAGTGGCGAGCGAACGTTCTCAGAGAGGGACCGGTTTTGTTCTGTTCCCCAGGCACGTGTGGAGGAAATATCGAAACAGACGAGACAGCTCGAGTGGATTGCCCTGGTACAGAAGCTTCTACTCTCGAGACAATACCGCCGAATCCTTGCATCATCGACCTCACTCGGGAAGCACGACCATTCAGTCTGCCACGAGGATTCTCTCTGCCCAGGACGTGAGTATATGACGTCCCGTTATGTATGCACGTACCACCGCCCCCGTCTACCTACCTACCTATCTACCTACCTGAACTGAACTGAAAGTACTTAGTTTAGACCCGTGTACAGAAATTTACTCGGTAGACGCGGCCGCGACGTAATTTTCCAGGGACGTTCTTCAGGGTTTAGGTCACTCGGCGCGTGACCGGCCGACGACGTGTCCCTGACGTGTTCGGAAATCGATTTCCCGTCGATAATTCGGTGGCGCGCGATGCTAATTTTGACGAGGCCCGTGAATAAATAAAACGCTCGGCCCCGCTCGAAAATCGAGCCACGTTCCTCGAGCGTGGCAACGAAATTCTCGCGCTCCAGTTGGTCCGGATCTCGGCTCAACCTGTGCCACCGCGCCAACCTGACTTTCGTTCCGTTCCATCTCTTACAGAATTTCAATAGGATCCCGCCAGCGTTAGCCACGAGCCGCGCTTTGCTCACGCGATTTTCCAGTTAATCTCGCGTACAGATCAACGGGAATTATTTTCAATCTCCGCGAATCTCGCCGATTCACATATTATTTTCAGAGAGAGCATAACTGTGTGTATACTATAGGAAAGAATGCACGCGCGGCTCTGCCAAATGCTCCAGTCGAGTGGGAGCGTGGTCGGATTATAGGTGGTGTGAACGAACGAAAGGAAAAAGGATAATAAATACCTCCCCCTCGGCCCGGCCCGAATCGGTTGTCCGATGGATGGACGGAACACACAACCCTGACGGCACAACAATGCACTCGTACACTGTTTTTCCATTATACAGCGTCAACGCCAGGGCCAGAAAAAGTTTTTTTCTTCGTTTGCATGGAAACGATATCGAGACCGGTGAATTTTTACCAACGCCGGACTCTCATTTTTCGCTCCGGCTCTCTTCCATTAATCAGCAGACAAAAAAAAGGATCGGGAAACCGTTTCGCACGGTTAGACGGAATCCCATCCAGTTTGTGTCCATTATATCCCGGATTAAACGTACGGGAAAGTTAGCGGAGAAGGGTAAGCGACGCGATTATGCCCCAAGTTTGCACGGCCACGCAATTATCCACGATTTAGCCTGTGGTGGTATCTCGAAGGAAACCACTCGCACTCGGCGAAACCATCGGTTTCTGGCCAGAGTAAATTCTTCTTACATATTCTTCGTTCTTCGCTCGAGCCATTTTATATTCTTACGTGAGTTACGACGTTTTAAGTAACTTCTGAAGTAAAATCTCAGAAGATTATGCATACCTTGTGCTGCTGTTTTAGGAATTCATTGCTTGACCCTTGTTTTACACACTTAGCTGGCGTTACGTGCTACATATTTCGGGGTGTTACGCACCCCAGCGTCGAAAACCGTGATAATAAATTAACTATTTAACTTCACTTTTTTTGAGCCTCTTGAAAGTGTACTTTTTAATGTAGTACAGCTTACATAGCCAAAAAATATAAGTACATTAAAGAAATTAAATTAGCGAAAAAGAATTTAAGGAAGTTCATCTGGTACATAGCAAGTCAAATACAAATTATAGAAAAGGGGAGCTTGCTTGACTAGCGTACATGTTCATAACGGAGGTTATCTACTGCTGAAAGATGGAGATTTCGTTGGTTGTGTTTATATATTTCTCGATTCATAGTCACCCAATCTACTTAAATTTGCAATTAAAATATTCGTTAAATGTTTCTCTTTAATATGACATAAGT
>SMSR01015732.1:0-14802 GCA_019453355.1 Ceratina japonica
ACGTATACCACTTCAGCGCGAGGAAAGAGTAATAGAAGAGCAGTAGTCGTTGGTGTTATTCAATAAAGAGGGAGAGACAAAAACCATTTCATACAGTCATCATCATGCTTTCTATAATAAAATTCTTATAAGCAGGAGGATTTTTCATAGAAACTGGGAACTAAATCGAAGTTGATCGACCAGAATCATTGTTCCGCTTGAAACAATCATTTATTACTGACGTATACCACTTGAGAGCAAGAAACGTAGTAGTTACTGCTGATATTCAATAAAGGGTATAGGGAGAGATAAAAACCATTTCATAGAATCATCACCATGCTTTCTATAATACAATTCTTATAAGCAGGTGGATTTTTCATAGAAACTGGGAACTAAATCGAAGTTGATCGACCAGAATCATTGTTCCGCTTGAAACAATCATTTATTACTGACGTATACCATTTGAGAGCAAGAAACGTAGTAGTTACTGCTGATATTCAATAAAGGGTATAGGGAGAGATAAAAACCATTTCATAGAATCATCACCATGCTTTCTATAATACAATTCTTATAAGCAGGTGGATTTTTCATAGAAACTGGGAACTAAATCGAAGTTGATCGACCAGAATCATTGTTCCGCTTGAAACAATCATTTATTACTGACGTATACCATTTGAGAGCAAGAAACGTAGTAGTTACTGCTGATATTCAATAAAGGGTACAGAGAGAGACAAAAACTCTTTTATGGAGTCATCTCTGTTTTCTACAATAAAATTCTTCTTATAAGCAGGTGGATTTTTCAGAGAAACTGGGAACTAAATCGAAGTTGATCGACCAGAATCATTATTTTTAAATCAAACAAATCATTTTCTCATCGCTTGGAGAGTAAAAGCCTCCGGATGTACGAACTGAATGTTTTTTGTTACCATTCCGACTCTGAAGCACTTTTAAAACTCGTATACCATAACATATTGAAAATAAATTTTCCTTTCTTCATATTGAAAAATCACTCTTGTATACAGTGTCTAAAAATTATATTTCATGACATACTATACTATTAAAATACTAAATTGCACTCAAATGTAGAATTCTAAGTATAGCACATTAGTGTAAAAAAATGATTGGTAGGCTTAACATTAAGCCTATTCTTAATGGCATCGATTGAGTCGAAAATCTCAACCTATATCAATATCTAATAAAATTTTTAATAACCTTGCAATATTTCGAACATTTTCCCCAGTATTTTATTAACATCTACCAGTTGTTAACATTGCAATGGTTTTTTTTTTTTAATTTAAGGGTTAATAAAACTTTAGGCAGAGAAAGTGACGTCAGTGAGTGATATGTTGAAGAATCGATTTCAAATATCAGTTTCTCGCGAGCGTTTCCTGTGAAACGTTGCGGATGGTTGATATTCGCGTGCGTGTCGAGCAGATTCCAAGATAAATTTCCCCGAATTCCAAGATAAATTCAATTTATCGGAGCCGGAGCGGGCGTCGTTTATCATTGTATCGATCCATTTAGATGCGGGGAGACGAGCCGCGGAGATTAGAATATTCGCTCGATTTAACGCGATAGTTATTCATCGATAAAAATGGGTTTAGTTACACGAGGCACGGGGTTACGTTCAAACCCGAACATTGTCAACGGCCACGTCAATAATAAATGAAACAGTACGTTGCCAGTACACATAAATAATACAGCGAATTATGCTTCATGCATTACGCGATGCACGTTCAATCTTGCACAATTGCGCTGCGTGCGTTTCATTAAATAATCTTAAGCCAGAAATTAGTTTAAAAATAACAATGGCCGCAATACACAGGCAATTTACAATAAATTAATTACGCATAAGCCTCGGTTCGGGAATAAATCGATGGCAACTAGAATATCATAATAGAACTTGAAAACAGTTATTTCAGAAACGGGAGATTTATCGGGCAACGAGACGGGGAAACCACATTTTTTACCGGCAATTACACCAGCCACCCCGAAATCTATCGGCCATTCTTTCTAACCCGTTCGCGCACCGTTGCCCATTGTTCGCGGCGACAAAGAAAGGGTACGCGCGTACAACCGTGGCTGGTCGTTAAACAAAAACCAGCCGCTTTTAATTCGTCGCAATTCCCGATCGGCCGAGCCCGCGCGCGGCACCGCACGGAATCTTTCATGGGACCGTTACCGTTCCCCGCGTTGGGGAATTGATACGCGCCGGCCGGCTCGCAGACGAAAAGAAAGAGTATGGGAACAGAATGCGATAGGTAATGAGTAAATCGGCAGCGAGTCACGCAGCCCGCCGCCGCGGAGGGGTGGAAAAAGGAAGAAAAGGGTATGCACAGCGAGAGGGTAGCGGAAATAGGTCGTCCCGGTGGCTTATGAAAAATTGAGGTAGAGTAAATATTCTGCGAGCGTGTACGGAGCACGACGGAGGGTTGGGGGCGGAACAAGGGTGCCGATTTCTCTCGATAGACTTGTTTTGTCGCTCCACCCGTCTATATGCAGATTTCCACTTTTTAGATCATTCAACTTTTTCATGGATATACGATTGCGGGATTAAATTCTGGTTGAGGACCAGACTAAAGATTGGCCAGAGAATTAAGTATGAATGCGGGCATTAAAGAATCAACAAATCGACGAGTTTTTCACCATTGAATAAAAGCTCCGTTTTTTACTCATGATGTCTCTAGGACGACTATACAAAGAATAGCTCGGAGGTAAAACGTTTTGGTCCTAGGAAAATCGACTGTGTGGTCTTTATGGTATTTCGGGCTCGGATCCGATTTTCCGTTAAGGGATCTGCATCGACGGGAAGCAAACACTAAATCTACTATGCACGGATCAAGTGACCCTTTTTAAGTTTTTCTATAACAAATAAAAATTGTTTTATATTGTTAAAATTACAATTATTATTTAAACTTGTATCAAACTGAAATAGCAATGCCAATGCTAAATACACTTGCACTCAAATATAAAAAATATAAGGATAATATTTATATTTTTTATTATATATGATAAATGTATGTAACGCAATGCTTAAAAACTTGTTGCACTCGGTATATGTACGAGTTGGAGGGAAAAGGATCGTCCGGAATGAAGTTATAATCCTGTTACACAATATTTCACGTCGGATTATCACTCCTCGAGGGTGGCGAGCCATCGATATATACGTTTGTGCAGAACTCCAACTAGAAATATAGAGGCCGCGCGGACAGCCGCTGTCTTCTTTCATAAGTGTCTATCGCGGACAAATAGAGTGATCGTTAATCGGGCGCCAATTAACTCGTTCCCCTCCGAACAAATCGAACTCTCTACCCTGTCGATACTCACAATTGGCAATATCGAGTTCCTCGCATTACCACTGCACATGTTAATGAGTTATCGAACTAATTACTATCATACGTCCCAGACACATTTGTACTCGTAATATAATAAAAGCTATCTGAACATTTCCAATAATATTTTAACATCGATTCAACGTGTAACTAGTTCGTTCCCACTCACAATTCTCGGAATATACGTATATAGATATAGTATATAAATATGTAATATAGGTTTATACCTTCATTGCTTCAAATATTGAACACAATTTTTATTGCATGTCTATTTTATTAATCTAATATTTAACAACTATTAAAATTTCAATGCTCTGTCATGTTTTTAACGTAAAGATTTATATAACTATAATTTCTATCATTCGCACAGTGAGCCACCTGACAGGGAAGGTAAAAAATATTATTTATTCTAAACGACAGAATTTTACGAATACTCCGACTTTGAAAACCGACCGTTTTATTTTCTCTTTTATTTGGAGATTTCACGAAATCCGCGTTCAATTCATAGATTTTCGATACGCGACTCAGATTTGAGGATCAGGGGTACAAATGTAAAACTTCGAACCGTCCACTAAAAAAAGGAATACAAAAAACAAACAAATAACAAAACGAGTGATCGAGAGAGGATTTGTATGCGCCTGAAATTAATAACTTCCTTTTATCGTATCATTTCCCTAGGGACGTAAATTTTATTCACAAAGCCGCACCGTTTCGCCCGTATCAATTGTGAGTATCGTTCGTTCCCGATGTTAGACGCATCCCACCGCGGCTGCTTTGCGTAACCGAATTCCTCGCGTATCTAATGATACAATGAATGCCGGCTGCATAAAATAACAAAGGCGGAAACTCCGGACCATTAAAACTGAACAGCCCGCCTCGGTTGTTGTTTATACAATTTTTATCTGTTGCCCGGCACACGTTTGCGTGCAGCCTCTCTTGCGATCGAGCTTTAAATTATTAATACGACTCGTGTTTACCTTACAACAAGTAAGAAAGAGAGGATATGAAATATTCAAGGACATATTCTTCGGGGAACGAACCGGCGGCGGGATTTGAAACAAAGCGGGAGGAGATAAGGGTTGCAATAAATGAAGGCGGGCAAGTTCGCCAGGAAATATGCAAATATTATACGATCATTACCCGAGCGCAGCGCATGTAAGATTTCCTTTGTGCTCCGGCGTGCCAGCGAGTTTTTGTCCAATTTCGCCGGGGCATCATCGCTGCTCGTTAAATAATTAGCTCCTCGAGACGTTTCCGTTCGACGTCAATTTTCACGTGCATAATGTATCGCCGATGCGAATATTACCTCGCCGTTAAACGATTTAAAAAAGTTCCGTGATTGCATTAAAAATTTTAATGATCTTCAGCGCTGGCAGCTGGGGCGCAGGGTTCGATGATGGAACGGAGCTATTCAGCGATCTCGTTCGTTATCAAAGGAGGACGATGCTTCGCCGGTCACAAAGGAGACTTTTATTAAAGCGGAGAATTTTTCTTCGATACGAATATTGCGAATTTTCATGAACCCGAAATCCGCAGGGATTCGCGCGGTAATCTTTTCGCCCCCGCGTTTCTGAAATATGAACTCCGTCCTTTCGAGAATGACACAATGTTTATTATCGCCGCATGTTAGGCGAGTCACGTTATTCGCGTGTGTTCGCAAATATTATGGCCAAAAATTGGAGTGAATTTAATACCGGTTCCGTCACGGGGGCCATTTTTCAATGACGTCCAATTCGGGCCATTAATGGAACACTATGGAGTGAAATCTGCGTGGCAGATATTAAACGTGTCCACGCAAAATCTGATAACCGACAAATGAAGCGTCCAGTAATTTCGGCCCATTAACGCACTAGACTTCAAATACCGAATGCCGCGCGCCGCGTGCTTTCGGTAAGTTTAATTATTTTCCGCGGTTCCGCAATTTCACCGCCGCAAAAGGAAATTGAATGGAGCCGCGCGAGATCGACTCGGAATTCTTCGACGAACGGAACGAAGAGCGGAACGGGGGAGGGAAAAAATAGGGCTTTCCGAAGGACGGGCTGTAATTTAGAGGAGGGACGGAAGTTTTGGGTAACGCTTGTTCATTTTTCCCGCGATTCTTCGATTCAACGACGCGCGTTCACCGTACCGCGAATATTCGAGCCACCCGGAACTGGGTCAAAAAGTTACCGAATGAACTTCGATTAGGGGAAACGGCGATTGTACTAAATTCGATGGAAAGTATTAAGTTTAAAGGGAGATAGAATCGTACCTCTGGCGATATCCGATACCCTGAATTTTAAACTAATACCTCCCAGATATACGTAAAATATTTTACCTAGAAATTCGTCTCTCGATAAATTTTGTTCCCACAATCTTTTTTTAACTCAGAAATTTTATTATTTAATATTTATAAGGATTGCATCAAATGAAGAGTAATTAGCAGTAATGTATTACAAATTAATCCTTATCTATTGCTTCCTGTAACGATTTATAAATTCCAATGTGGTTTAAGAATCACTATAAAATACGAGATTATAAATGTAACAGATTTTCTAAAATCCCTCTTTAGTTACTGATATTAAACAGTCTCCTTTCATTTTGAGATTTAACAAATTTTGATAGCATAACATAAAGCCACTGCCAAAATTGTACACGTCTCAACAAAGATAAAATATCTATGAATTCTTGTAATTTCATAATTATAGACATTTAGAGTTAATTTTNCATTTAGAGCTAATTTTGTCTAAGTTCATTTATACGGAAAGGAATTAAATCGTTTATAACTTTCTATAAATTTAATCTAACACAGTTCTCTCTCGCAAAGAGTAAAACGGTCATCGCATGTGTCACGATATCGTCGCTGGCCAGTAAAAGGATTCATTAGTAACAATTGACATATTAACAGTTTTACGTAGCTTCTAATATTTAGCATGACCTCATTGTTAGCTCAACGTCAGAGATATGTTAAAAGCTTTTAATTCATTAAGATTTACAATGTGAAGGTACTTGGCAAAATTACTTTGTACATTTTACGGCCACAGGGTTTTATTTGCGAGTTTCCGACCCACAGATGTAATTAGTAAGGATACGATATTTATTTCTGTTCTGCAGACACTTTCTTCATTCTTTTTGTAAAATCTTATATTATCGATAAAAGAAGAGAGAATATAAAGTCTGAAATAAAAGCATTTCGAAANTTTCATTCCTTTTGTAAAATCTCTGTTGTCGATAAAAGAAGAGGGAATATAAAGTCTGAGATAAAAGCATTTCGAAAGGTTTATGTTTTTTAAGAGCGAATAAATTTGCCTGTAAATCTTATCTGACGAATTAGAAGCTTGCAAAACATCTGGCATTGAGCTAATATTATATGAAATATTAGAAAATACGTAAAAATTGCAGAATCTCCATCAATTAATCATTTTCCAACGAACGAGAATTCTCAAGCTCAAAATTAAATTTCCCCAAATTATTTCAAATTGAACCAAAGTAAATTTTGAGCGAAAAGCCAGGTTCCTCGGGAACGAAGTCCGACTTCGTCTTTAAATAACGAAAGACTTTTACTGGCGGACTTATACGGCGTCGGTCTCTATTTATCTAATCAAGACACCAGTTTGCGACAGTGTCTCTCGGAAAGAAGAAAAAAGAGACGCGGAATGAAATATCAGTCACCGAGATTTTCGCTTTTTAAACCGGAGGACCGCGTATATCTCCGCCGAGAAATGCAATTTTTCACGTCGGATTACGAGAGAGCGAGAGGTGGAGAAAGTGGAGGCGAGAGCCCCGGGGGCGAGCGGCGAGCGGCGGCGCGGGTGGAGGGCGGCCGGGGGAGAACGGGAAACGTAGCAAGGACATTTTACCTGAATGCAGGTAGGTCACGCGTCGACATCGATATCGATATCTCGGCGTGGCCGTTATCGAGCGTGCGGGAGACGAGAGGAATGCGTCCGCCGTGCTTCCCACCCCCGGCCGGACCGGCTCCTCTCCGCGATGGCCAACCTTCGCGACGCTTTATAATTCAGCACTTTCGCCTGATTCGATCGGATCCCGTTTTGTTCCACGAAAGTAGGCTTCGATCTGCCCCCTCGAACGGAACTGTTCGTCGTATCGATGATACGATTCTCGTACAGCCAGGTTAAATACTCGAGCCCGGTACAATCACGAAGTTCGAAGCCACCGCGGCTCTCTATGACTCCCGAATCGGCGAAATGTATATTGATTAACGCAGCTTTGATTCCGATGTATATTTAGTTAATTAAAAACGGCTACAAACACGAAATAAAAATGGGCGTCACACAAAAGCGGTGTAAATAAATGAAACGCGATGGTAGAAATATAAATAAAACTAGAGCCGGGCGCGACGGCAAAACAATATTTTCGTTTAAACTGAAATTTGGTGAAAAAATTGCAGATCATAAAACGTCGGGTAAATAAAAGATTAAAGTTTCGGGTCACTCGGATGTACTTCGATTTCGTTCCTAACTCGCGTCCGACAGCTAGAACATTATGTTTTTATCCCGTGCGAGGATTGTAATCTAAATATTTTTCCGAAAACGTGTGAAAAAAAATAGAGGAATAGAGGGATGGACCAGTACTCCCTTGATATGGCAGCACGCGGTAACAATGCGAGCGAAACCTATCAGTCTGAGTGGATTACGCAAAGATGTCTGACACAACATAGCACTCAGTGGTCACCACCGGGTGCTGTGTACCTATATGGAAATACAGTGAAATGAATCGACATCCAAGAACGGAACGAAATTGCGCGAAAAAGGCAGGGAAACGAATTTCGCACGAGGTCTACTTCCAAGGGGAACAAAATTGAAACATAGCACGTATTGTACTCTAATAAAGTAAACGTGACGTTTACATGTTTGACAAATTTTTTCCACCGCGCGAATATATCACTGGGAAATATGTAAAATAAAACAGCGATTTTTGTTGATTCGAAGTATCCTTCTGTAAGGTAAATATCCCAGTTCCCATTCGATGCCGTATTTTTCTACAATTTTGACACAATGAATATAAAAAATAAATATAACAGAAAGTATATTTAATGTTTTTAACATTGTTATCTCTGATTTCATTGGTTTATAAAATATTATTCAATTTTTACAACTATGATCTCAATTGGTTTGTAAAAAGTCATATATTTCATATTTCTATGGGCTTGCTAGGCTTCTGTATTGAGAATGTATACGAAATTGAGGATTCTAAACAACAAAATGAAACTTGAAGTATGCAAACATAGACGAGTAGAAATAACGAGACAGAATTCTGACTAACAATGAATAAAAATAGAGACATTAGAAGTGTGTACTTCAACCCTTGATGTTTTTAGAAAAAATTGATTAAACAAATGATTTTTTATCTGATTCAACTGAACGAATATTAAATTCCCGAAATGAAAATACTTTTTATTATAAATTCTGACTTGAGCAGTGACGTTCAGTTGATACCGATATCACGGCTGAGTAGAAACTGGTACCTNCCACCGCGCGAATATATCACTGGGAAATATGTAAAATAAAACAGCGATTTTTGTTGATTCGAAGTATCCTTCTGTAAGGTAAATATCCCAGTTCCCATTCGATGCCGTATTTTTCTACAATTTTGACACAATGAATATAAAAAATAAATATAACAGAAAGTATATTTAATGTTTTTAACATTGTTATCTCTGATTTCATTGGTTTATAAAATATTATTCAATTTTTACAACTATGATCTCAATTGGTTTGTAAAAAGTCACATATTTCATATTTCTATGGGCTTGCTAGGCTTCTGTATTGAGAATGTATACGAAATTGAGGATTCTAAACAACAAAATGAAACTTGAAGTATGCAAACATAGACGAGTAGAAATAACGAGACAGAATTCTGACTAACAATGAATAAAAATAGAGACATTAGAAGTGTGTACTTCAACCCTTGATGTTTTTAGAAAAAATTGATTAAACAAATGATTTTTTATCTGATTCAACTGAACGAATATTAAATTCCCGAAATGAAAATACTTTTTATTATAAATTCTGACTTGAGCAGTGACGTTCAGTTGATACCGATATCACGGCTGAGTAGAAACTGGTACCTTTACCTCACACGGCTGCTTTCTATGAGAGGCGAAAGAATCGTCAAATAAAACTCGAAAGGAAATTCACGACCGACCGACACTAGATACCGTCATATTTCCACGGTGGAAATATAGCTCGAAACAAATTCGCACTCGATCATTTAAGGGAGTTCAAATGTGAAACGACGGGGCTGAAGAAATTTAAACAACGACCGAGGGACGCATAAATCTTCGGAAGCCGGCGGGCAAGAAGTACCGGAAGTTATCACCACGCGGAAAGCTTTGCTCTGCTCTCCGGCAGTAGCAGCTGCCGCTGCACTAGGTGTTAGTTATTCCCGTAATTACGCCCACCTCCAGCGAACCGCCACCCCCTCCTTTCATTTGATACAACGCGTTTACACGTGTACCGATGTCGTGCAACCGTTGTCGCCTTTTTTCCCTTCCGCGGTTACATCGGTTGCGTTGCATTCATAACTCGTTATCTTTCTGCGCTCACCGGCCGTAAGCTCATCGTTCTGTTCCCGTGCCCGCGCCTTTCTTCGTGCCTCCGTAGTTCGGAGTCACCCGAATCCCCTTAACTCGGATGAAAACATACGCGAGTTCTTGAACAGATACGTACGAGTTCCGCTCGGAGCCCGGAAGTTCCTTACGTCGTAGAGGATTGGAGTTCCAATTGTCCTAAATCATTTATCCGTGGCGAATGAAAATGATTCGAAATCTGAATAGCTAGCAGTTTTATACAGGCTGTATCCGCGAGAGCTGGCTGTCAGTTATCTTATAACTGTCTCACATCCGGCGGAAGTTGGCCGTGTCTCGAAAGAAACTTCTGTGGTCGCGTCCACGGCGAAGGAATATTCCCCGGCGCGATCGATAGCGCGGGTACAAGTTACGGTAAAAGACGTAACGATAATCTTAAACAAAGGGAGCCGGAGAAAGTGGCGCGGCGGCGAAGAAAGTCGGCGACGGCTGTTTTGTTCCCGCGGGAACAATGTCGGTTGGATTCCGGCCGCGACCGCGCCCGCGCCCGTGCAGAAGTTAAATCGAAACTGAATAAACTCGCCGTCGAAGCGGAGATTCTTATTCGAAGCCCGGGCAACGAAAACAACGGATCACAATTAAGCGGAATAATTGCTCGGGCGAAGAATAACTTCCGTCCGCGCGGTTTTACAGAATGCGCGCCGGTCCCGTGCTTGTGTTCCCGACGACGACGACGACGAGACCCACGGTGGCTTCCGGCGCGCGACGGTTCGCGTGCGACGACAGAGTCTGAAATTCGTAGCTCGTGAACGCGGCGAACAACGGGCGCGAGCCGCCCCGCTGGCAACGGTAAATAATATTCCCGGGGAGAAGAAAGGGGGAAGGGAAGAGAGAGGAGGTTCTATCCCGCCGGAAGATACTCGGGACGAGTTACTACGCTCGATTCTCGTTCCCGAAGTAAATCGAAGCCGGGGGTCTGTTGATTCGATTAGAACTTAGTTTCGCCTTTGCACCGTCGGGGACCCGGTCTCCCGGAATCGAGGACTTCTCGACTTTTCCCGATGCCCCAAAAAGCCGTCGACGAAGCCGCCCGGGATGCACCCGGGGAATTTGACGGAGATCGCCGGCGAGGGAGCCCCGCCGCCCCGGCTTCGATTTCGAAAACTGTTGAAGCATCTCGTTTACGGTCGACTTTTCGTTTTTCGATGGAACAAGATTCCGGGGATTGATAGGTTTCGGGATTGAAAATCGTGTCACGTCAATCCGTGCCGTTTCGTCATTTATGACAGACCGGATTATATGCGTTCCGCGTGCCGCTGGCCGACGGATTGTTTTTTATCTGGATTTTCATACGCGCGGGGAACGTCATAAGTATTTAATGGATCTGTAGGATATTAGCATCCCTCGTCGCGGCCTCGCCGATATTAGTTGTCATATATAAAATTCCAATTCTATTGAATAAAAATATTTCATGATGGAAAACCAAATCACTAAGTGACGAAATTTGGAAAATATCGACGATTTCGTAAATGTGCACTTCACCTTTTCATTCCCTGTTGGTGATCGAAAAATCCTGAATAATTGTGAAATTCTGAAATTGATTTTTAATTCTATAGGGAATTTTTAGAATCGAAAGTCAAACATATAAATAAAATTGGGAAAATATTAAGAGATATATAAAAACAGAATAGTCTGGATAAATCCAGAAATTGATTTTTAATGGGGGTTAGTTATCTAACACATAAGTTATATATGTTTGTAAAGAAAATATCTTAGAATGGATAAAATCGGCATTAATGATCATCTGATCAATGGCACTGTAATATAACCACCCAAAGCAATGTTCAACAAAAAATAATTCATATTTTTTCAAGATTTTAATAAGAAAACGTTAATATTGAATGTAATAATTAGACCAGGACAAGATGCAAGACCACTAATGATCTTATAAGTATACTACGGATTTTTATGCAAGATAAACCACTTATGTTGTCAATTTAAAAAATGCAATCCAGGTTGAGACTTCGTTTACCCTTCAAAAATAATGATGTGTCTCATACTTTTCATATTCTTGACATTTTTATTACGTACATGTTTTATACTGCACTTCATTTTCCTATAAATAAATACGATCTGCAATCTACAGGCAAGAGAGGCTGAGAAGGTTTTCCTTCAGATTTCTAGTGTGTTTAATTTAGATTCGTTGAGAGTAGAGTCGTAGACATGATAAGTCAAGGGAATGGAGGTACCCCTATGATACGCAGAGTCGTAAGAATTAATACTGAATTTCCTCAATCGTAGATGAGTGATATAAAATAGGGACAAGCGCGATATTCTAAAATTGTTCTAACGAGAGAATTTTAAAGTAGATTTAGAGCCTCGGAATTATGAAACAATTTAGAGATTCTATAAATAAGAATAAGATAATTCAGAAATAAAAAGAGCCATAGATTTCTAAGAAGAAAAATAAAAATTATAATAATCATCAAAACTAAGATCAGTTCAAAATTTAACGCCAAGTTCTCGAATATTGCACACAATTTATAAAGGATCGTCAAGAAGATGAAAGGTCTGCATGATCTTATTAATTGTAGAGCAAATCTCTTGAATATTTCATGGCGTTAAAGAAATATTAATGAGAAAGCTAAACTCCCCCACTTTCACTCTTTATCTAAGCATTATTCATAATAATGTTCTTTGCTTTGCAAATATATCCTACTAGACTACACTGCTAATGCTTATGCAAATTCCTATTTTCATAAATAAAATTAAAGAAACGAAATGCACATAAGCATTCGTTTTCTTATCTACAAATTATAAATTACATTGTGTACTCATTTGCATATTGCAGCACTCTGTATCTTTTTAAATTATTTTTGTTTAAAACATTTTTTTTTAGGATTTAGTTTTTGACATATTCCATGTGACCAGGATAAATGCCCCACTCTATATAAGAAAGTCTTTCTCTGTAAATACTTGAGTCGTTTTTCAGATTTTCCCTAACATGGAAATAGACATTTTCCCTTTATATAACAGCAAGATCTACAATAATTCAATTACTCCTCGTTGCCTTCGTAGTTAAACATCAGTCGTCGATCACCGAGCGAGCTGCACAATGGAGGTAGGATCTTTGTTTGAAATTATTCGATCAACGCAACGGCTCGCCGTAATTCCGTTCCGGTGAAAGATTAATCGAGTTACGAAAAGTTGATTGTGGAAACAGCGTTGTAGTAGGGTCCGCGATCAGAACGCGTTCCCGGGGAAAACGATTTACGTCGTAAGAGCTGATCCGTAATAGCTACAGAGACGTAAGCTTATTCGAGAACACATTTCCCATTTGCATACGAAATGTATCCCCCGGTTCGGTTAAGCTGTTTGAGCCGCGTCTAACGGAATCACAATGACCCGAGGATATTCTGAGAACAAAGCTGAGCAAATGCGGAATCACCGTATACGCTCCGACGGGACGGACACTTCGGAATCATGGGCCGTTATTCCGGTCATGCATAATCGATGACTCGGATATGAATCACGGCTGGAAAACTTTCACTTAGCAAGTAATTGTCCACCCTGCGAATGGCTGGTTGGACAAAGAGGCCACCGGTATCTCTCGAGGCCGGGGCGCTCGAATATTGGACGTCAACCTGATGACCGATGCCGCGACCATTTATAATCAGTCACGGCCGAGTTACGCTCGCGTTCTTCCGCGTAAAAATCCAGTTCTTCTTGACACTTATTGTCGGCGATGATAAATTAGCAAGGGAGATTAAGGAGTTCGACAGTTCTGATATATTGATTTTTCCTAGTTAGCGAAGAAGAAGGGACGACGGGAGGATGTTATTGTGACAGCCGGTTGACGAAATGATCGATCGATTATCAACGAAAGATAACGGGGGCGACGCTTCCTCCGTCGCGGCGGAATTCTGAAGTATTTTTTTAAAACCACCGCGGGGATTGTTTTCGGCTTAATGAAATCCAAGCACACGTCAAGGGTGAGGGGCTTTGAATTTCGCAGGGCAGAATGGAAACACGAAGCTTCGGCAGACTCTCGATGGGAAGCCAAGGCCTTGGAAAACGATTCCCCGGGGTGTTGTTCTCCAGGACTTCCCATCATCGTTCTCCACTTATCTGGCTCGAGCTACCCCGAGACCTACCCCCCCGCCGCCCCTTGTCCCTTTTTCCCGAGCTTGCGACCTTTGCCATTTACGTCCGAGGCGCGTTACATCGCGACGACGACGACGACGACGACGACGACGACGACGACGACGACGCTGCTTTTACTCACGAAATCATCCCGTGTCGGTTTCTCCCCGGGCCGGGGGCGAAACAGCCCCGTGGGTGCGCGTCGTAATCATCCACAAAGCCAGCGGCAATATCGCCGAGGACGCATTCGGCTCGGGGAAAATCTTTTTCCACGGGAATCCTTTTCCCAGGCTGTTTCTTTCCGCGGGAAATCATATTTTTTCGACGTTCCATTCCTGATTTCATAAGCCGCGAAGTCTCACATCTTGCGGGAGTTCTCTGTTCTTCGAAATTTCGATGAAGAGAGACGGGAACTTGATGAAATGTAACGCGCAGAACGTATGTATATCCTCGCGCGACGCGGATGGAGAAATGTAAAAAGGATTAATGAAAACACTTGGACGAATGGGGGCTGGCGTTACGGAGCCCGCTGAATAAGCAACGAATAAAAAAGGCGGGTTGCGCAATATCGGCTCTTAAAAGTTTCCTTCGTAAGGCAACCAATCAAATTCCCACATCGAGATAACCATAAAAGGGGCAGTGACCCCAGCAGTTCATAAGCAAGTTATATCCCTCGCGGCGCGGGAGATCGAAGTACTATTGAGCAAAATGAGATCTACTTTAACAGAAAATTCTTTGCAAACCTATCACCTTGCGCCCACTAGACATAAAACCTCTTCGGACCGTGGAATTTTAGTTCCCTGAAAAGAAAACCGTCTC
>SMSR01015732.1:15918-31848 GCA_019453355.1 Ceratina japonica
GAATGGAAACACGAAGCTTCGGCAGACTCTCGATGGGAAGCCAAGGCCTTGGAAAACGATTCCCCGGGGTGTTGTTCTCCAGGACTTCCCATCATCGTTCTCCACTTATCTGGCTCGAGCTACCCCGAGACCTACCCCCCCGCCGCCCCTTGTCCCTTTTTCCCGAGCTTGCGACCTTTGCCATTTACGTCCGAGGCGCGTTACATCGCGACGACGACGACGACGACGACGACGACGACGACGACGACGACGCTGCTTTTACTCACGAAATCATCCCGTGTCGGTTTCTCCCCGGGCCGGGGGCGAAACAGCCCCGTGGGTGCGCGTCGTAATCATCCACAAAGCCAGCGGCAATATCGCCGAGGACGCATTCGGCTCGGGGAAAATCTTTTTCCACGGGAATCCTTTTCCCAGGCTGTTTCTTTCCGCGGGAAATCATATTTTTTCGACGTTCCATTCCTGATTTCATAAGCCGCGAAGTCTCACATCTTGCGGGAGTTCTCTGTTCTTCGAAATTTCGATGAAGAGAGACGGGAACTTGATGAAATGTAACGCGCAGAACGTATGTATATCCTCGCGCGACGCGGATGGAGAAATGTAAAAAGGATTAATGAAAACACTTGGACGAATGGGGGCTGGCGTTACGGAGCCCGCTGAATAAGCAACGAATAAAAAAGGCGGGTTGCGCAATATCGGCTCTTAAAAGTTTCCTTCGTAAGGCAACCAATCAAATTCCCACATCGAGATAACCATAAAAGGGGCAGTGACCCCAGCAGTTCATAAGCAAGTTATATCCCTCGCGGCGCGGGAGATCGAAGTACTATTGAGCAAAATGAGATCTACTTTAACAGAAAATTCTTTGCAAACCTATCACCTTGCGCCCACTAGACATAAAACCTCTTCGGACCGTGGAATTTTAGTTCCCTGAAAAGAAAACCGTCTCCTTAATGCCTTTAAACCGGATCTTACAGTGTGTCCGGCTACATTATCCTTACAACTTCGAACGGTTTTAAGATGCTGCGACACTAATAAACTCCGAGCTACTTAACGAGAAAACTATAACAGATCCCCTCGTAATATTCTTTTCCGTTTATATGATACTAGCATCCCCTGACGCGGCTTCGACTGCATTAAAAATATAAAATAGGATGATAAATAAAAATAAGTCAGGAGTACCTTGTGAACAAAAATCAAGTCGCTAAGTTATGAGACTTGTAAGATACGATTCTGTAAACGTATGAATTATTTTTTTACAAATTTTGTAACATATATATTAATAAAATTCTGAAATTGACTTTTAGCTATTTGTATAGGTAATGTTTGTACATGAAAACCAATATATCTCATCAAACTAGAAAAATATTGGGAAATACGTAAAAACACATTCCACTTCATATACGTATGTATACCATATGCATATACCTTTTACCGGAAGGTATTCAAGTGAAGAGGACTGTATAATAGTAAGATTGCAAGCCCTATAGATTTCATGATACCTCTCTCATGGTAATATCGAAGTAAAATAAAAGTTTAGTTTCACTTAGAAATTATTGTCGCGACCGGTAAAAATCATGTAGTACAATATGCCACAGGAGAGTAACATGCACTTCCAGCCCACTATCACGTTCCCTTAATTTCGTGCTTTCCAGGAATCTACCGCATTTATACGACCCCGTAGCACCATTGCCGCCTCGAAGCCGTATTCCATTCTGCCCCTACTTTCCATTACCCTGCGCGGTTTCCCTCCCCGAGAAAAAATACTTCAGAGAGAGAGAGAGAGAGAGACAGAGAAAGTTGCCCTTGCGAGCCCATCGCGGGGCTTGTAAACGTCACCGGGTGTTCTCATGATTTCCGAAAATGGCTCGGTCCACTCAGATCCTCTCCGGTTTCTTCCTCGCCGATACAAAGAAAATTCCGATCCAAAAAGTGGAAGGCGCCCCGCTCAAAGGGTAAAGGGAAATATGCATGTTTATTTCGACTTCAAAGGAATTTCGAATTGCACTCTCGCGAGCTCTCGTCGTCGTTTTTATTCGGTCGGCTGTCCTTTTGTTCGTCCGTGATTGGTTGCGGGTTGCACCGCTCTTGGAGGAGAAGTTTCAGATATTCAAAGTAGCTTCCGCGCAACCTTCAGGGTCGCCGACCTGCGATGTAAGTTATAGAGGTTGGAGCACCCGGACATAACGGGCTGGAATGGGGTTGCAGGATTAAACTCGGTCCCGTGCACGATGCCGCTGATAGGGAACACTTTATGTATTACGATAACTGCTCGTAGAACCGGGGCCAAGGGAAACTGCGCTTAAATTCACGACGCGTCGATATTCCTTCCGTCGCGGAACCACGTCGAATGGGGCGGGTGGAAACAGTCGAACGAACGATGATCGTGATTGGAAACCGTTCGGAAAAGTGAATCGAACGTTGATATGCAATTGTGCGACGGTTAGCTCCTCGGCGGCCCCGCGCGCCGATCCTCCGCGACGGAACCGGTTGTACAGGTTCCCATCGACGTGAATAAAAATCTGCCGTTTAATACGCGGCCTTTATCAATCGCTCGCCCGATCGAATTTCATAATGGGGATCAGAAAGATCGCGGGGATTCCCGTCACGTCGCGGAATTAACGGTGCCGCCGTGCGGAATTTTAAAGAGTTAGAGCGGGGGAGGAACGGTTCTCAAAAACACGGTGTACTCATCAGAGCAATCGAATAAGAATCGAAACTTCGGCCGGCTAACTAAATTCCCCCGTTTCCCGGTTACTTATATCGGGGCAACCCTGGAACGAACATCTAATTCCGAGACTACCCGAGGAGGGTGGGACCCGTCCCTGGAAATAAAATTACGAAGTGGCAACTTTCAGCTGCGACAGAGACCGTGCCCCAGCTCACGGGAGCGGAACAGTTTCTGTATCTGCGCAGGACACGCAATAGCGGCCGCGGCCATCACGGTGCAATAATAATAATCGTAAATAACGGCCATAAAGGATCGTCCGAGATAATGGACAGCGACTAAACTTCGCCGGAGGAGTACCCGTGATAGAACTAGTCGAGAAAATAAGAATGAACGATGGATGGAACGGGCGGAGGAGCCGAGCGAAGGAGCGAGGGAAATCGAGCTGGAATCGATGGGCGAGATTATAAATCCCGCCGGGTAATTGCAAATGAAGGGATGACATAAATCCTCCATTATTTGTGATAATCGCGGAACGATAGCCGTGAATGAGGCTACAGTATCGTAAATCACTGACGGTAACGGGTGTTGTGACTCCTACGTCGCGATATTTAATCGACAATTGTTATAGCTCACCGGAACGACGTTTTTCTGTGGACGTTCATTCTGTCCGCCACTTAATCTTTCGATCTAACATCAAATCGAAAATCTAGAACTGAAACTATCTTAGGGTTGTATGAGTCATAAGACTTCTGCCAGAAGTTTGTGTTCTCATCTAATAAAAAGCTGTAGCCAATATTTGAAGCAATGAACTTTTAGAAAAAATTATAATTATAGAGGAGTAAAAGGTTTATAAAATCATTCTACCTGTTTTCCTTGGTCATAAGAAATTTTTAACGCATCATTCTTAATATTTAAATAAGGATCCATACAACCTTAAGAGTAGTGACGTGATTCTTCTAATATTTGTCAGTTTTTTCAGATTTCTTGCTCTGTTTTAAAATAAGTAAAAAAAATAAATAAATGGTTTTTCGTTTGATTCTATGACCTTACATTGAGAGGTTTTCCGAATTGTCAAGTACCTCTTCGGAATGACGAAGCTTAGGTCAGCGTCCTGATAATTATTCAATAAGATTCTACTGATATTTAATGCAGTAGCTATTACAAAGTGCAACAAGAATCGTTTTTGTTATGTTCTCGACTTCAACTAACTTTGGAGGCAAAGAAAGGTCGATCTGAATCAAATGAAGCCCAAGATCTAAGTTTAATTTTTCAAAGAACTACTTGATAATTCGAAAACCTTAAAATACAGTACAATTTCCATTATATAAACCGATTGAGGGACAAATATGTTCGTATAAAAGAATTTTAATATAACAAAACGAAAAACGATTAGCACTAAAATAAAACGAACATAATTTATTTATAGATAATTTCTTTTATGAAATATAAGATTATAAAACTAATATTTCTTGTTTTTAACGCAATTAAAGAAAGCCTGATTGTAAATCGTTTTTAGCAATTAACTTACATATGTATAGACTGCGGATTTTTTGCATTTGTGAAATAATTGGATGTGCTGGAAGCGTTGCATATAAACGTTGCACGTTATGCATAAAAGTGCACGAAATATAAAAAGCAAATACATATTGCAGTGCTTAAAGGATAAAGGAAATTGCTATCTGGAATGCACTTTCATAACTGGCTATCATAAATCTGTTTTGCATAAAAATCCTGTCTAGTCATAAGATTTAACTAAATATTTTTCAATTGCACCAGATCTTAATGCTAATAATAGTTGATTTTTTGCAAATCTATTTTTCTATGTTAGGATATCTTGCATATTATCCAAGTTTTCATGTACATGAGAGTTTTACATATGATGCATTGCTTTCTTCAACTGCAAATGCTAATACGTCGAAAAAATGTATGATATATGTCCTGACTTATCGCCCTACTCGCTGGTTTTTATTTTATGCTAATCAAAGTTAGTACAAATCTTATTTCCTAAGAAAAATGAATGAACGTTAGGCATAAGCCCATATTTTTTATCCTAACCAATTGACACAGCTATCATTCGTATTTCGAGTACTTCACTTATTTAAATCATCCGTCAAAAGGCAGCATCCGACAGGTTCGCCCAGCCATTCGTCGCTAAATAACAGGGCGCATAAAATTCAAAACAGTCCGCCGCGGAGATACCTTATTACCGGCGATCCCAAAGAAACACGAGGGTGGCTTCGCGATCGTAAAGCGACTACGAGCGAAAGACGGTCGCAATAACGTTAATGCTCGCCGCTGCCGTTGGAAGCTGATCTACGACGAGGCTGTGTCAATCCACGGTGGCTTCCGGCCGCTAAGCCCGGCCAGCTGTATCACGGGAGAAGAACGAGTTTATCCGGACCCGGTGGATTATGGCCGAGCAATATTCGCGGCTGAACTCGAGAGGATGGGCCATTGATCGGGTCCGATGAAAGAGAGGCTAGACGAAGAGAGAGCCAACGCTGCCACCCCCGCTACCCTCGTACATACGTATACGCGCGTGGAAATATTTACGAGGCAACGACGCGACATCGATGTTCACCGTGTCTAAAAGTATTTCACGGCCTGTAACGTTGTTTATAACTTTACTACCGGCTATGTCTGTCCGCGTGTTACGCGTCGAACACGTAGGCGGACAGGAAGACCGAGCGCCGCCCGTTTCGTATTGATCTCGGGAGAAAAAACGATCCTCGACAGACGGAAGGACCGTTTAATTCAAGAATAATGAAAACGGTGCCGGAATCGGTGACGCGGATGGATAAGGACAGGCGCGTCCTTCAAAAATAGCTTTTTCATACCCGGCAAAGGGATGAAGTCTCTTGAAAGGGGACGCGGTATCGAACGTTCGAACAAGGTTACCCGGCGATCTTAATGGGATTAAATATCGCGTAATTAAGGCCGCGCGTAAAAGCGGGGCCACGCAATTTTCCTGGCCGCACGTGGCCCTTTTTCTGGGAGCGCAGTCAGCTGACGCCCCGGGAAATTGGAAATAAAATTACAAATAAAGCCTATTAGCGGTGGACGCCTAGGGGAGGCGAGAATCGTGACAAGGAAAAAGGATACTTTTCCTTTTACTGTTCTAATTATCCTCGACGGAGCGAAATGCGTTGTAGTTAATGATAACGATGATGAAGCAAAGAGCGACTGGCTACTTCGAACAGAGTGATATAAACCATTATTAATGTCGGAAACGATACGTAGTACTTAATTAATCAGAGTAAACGTCAATTCTGTGGTCTGTGAAGCTAATCACCTGACAGAATTTTAAATTACTGAAAGGAAAGGTCCATCAAATTCATCGCTCACAACAGGGACGATACGAGTCCTTTACGGCAATTAACGACAGGATACCTAAACCTCTCTGGCAATTCGACAATTCGCTCGATACGTTGCGCGTGTTAGAGCGTTCCAGCCTCTCGAGAGGCTGACGGATACGCACGTCAGTTTACGAGCCATTTTATTGCGACAATTTGGCTGTAGCGGCTGTTGAAAAAAAAGGAGAAAAACGGGATGAAATGTCAGTTGGCTCTTGACTTCAGTAAATTCATAACAAAATTTGATAAAAGGAAAATTGTAATGTTTGGATGAAAAGTCCTGGAATAATAATTAGCGTATGATTTTCTACGCGTTTCATTCAATTTCGAAAATTGCAAATGGATGTAACGGTATCGAGAATTCATTTGTTTTTAGGTAATATCCATTTCGATATCACCGCGGGCGCAGCGGAGAATTGAAAATAATTAAAATTGCGACTCTCGGTGGGTTTACCGAGGCTGCCTTAGGTTCGACGGGTGCGTTAATGAAGAACTTGTAAAGTTATTTGAAGAACTTTAGAATGACGTATGCCCATGCCCCGAGCGCGTAATTAAATTTAATTCCGACGACGGGCGACGCGCGACAACTTTTAATGTCGCGTTAATATCACGCGTGTACCGTGTTCAACTTCTGGTGTCGTTCCATAACGACAGCCACGTCGACGCTGCCGCTGCTGTTGCGAGGGAAACGCTTTTCATTCTTTTTCTCTAAAGAAATTGTTAGGCTGCAATTACAGTTTTGAGCTTAATGGTATCTTTCAGAGTCGAGGGCAGTTATTTATACATGATGCTCCCCGTGAAAGATTTTTTTCAGTTAAATACAGCTTTCTTCTCTTCCATTTGTAGAATTTACTTCCGAGATCGACTGAAGCATCTAATAAATTTTACTTCGAATGAAAAAAGTTTGAATGAAGCTTTCGAAAGAGATGAAACACGATAAAAAGAACTGCAATTACATATACAGCCATTCAGTACGATTACTAATCCATTTGACGTGCATGTGGGTGACAACTTAATCTACCTCCTCAAAAAAATGAATGAAAACGAATTTTGGCATTTTTATTTCACGATCCTTAACCAAATGTCCAAATCCTAGGGGTGATTACTTCAAATCACTGATAAATCCTTTTAAAGTCGCCTGTATAACCCTGCACGATTACTAATAAATAGAGGAGGTGCAAATATACAAATTGGAAGAGGACAACATTTAGAACTAGCCAATGATTTTGTGCGAAGATTGTTTGACCAACTCGATGCAAGCCCGACGAACGCCCTTTTCAGTTTCTTTGATCGTCGACCATCGATCACATCACATCGACTCTTCGATATTATTTTTGTTTTGGAGCACTTTTACCTTCATGGGGTTTAATAGTTCGTTCGTTGGTTTGGTTTGAAATACTTGTCGCTTTGCACTCGTAAGTGTTCTATAATTTAGCTCTGACTTTGACTCTGGTTTTCATTGTGATTTTCTCTCTGATTCTCTGATTCTAAGGTTTTTGAGTACTCATGTATATTGTTTCATTTTATTGGTTTCCTATTTCATTTTGTATGTACTCATTCTTTTCACTTCACTGTTTCAGTTCACTGTTGCTTGGTTTTATCGAGAAAAGGAAGAGGAAGAAGGAATGGCCTCAACACATAATTTCAAAGAGTAAAAAATGAAGAATAGAGAAGCTCAATCCATAGCTGAAGAGGATATCGACCCACAGTTTCAGGAAATGGGAGAAGACAGACTGGGAGTGGCTATCTAAGATCATGAGTCATCGCCCTTTTCTTCCCAACGTAAACTTTCGTACATTTAGAGAAATTTGGAAGAAATGAATGTCCAATAGCTATATAGTTATTGAAAATCTGCTGTTTATCCTAGGAGTCCATTCAAGCGATGTCATGTTCAGAATGATCCGATAGCATTTCCACGTTTTCGTATTTTATACCAGGCGCTCTACTCTTTCGATTTAGGTAAATTGATCTGTCGCACACATGCATACCAAGCGGGTCAGGAGCCGTTTTGAGTAGAGAATCTATTCCTGCCACAGTAAGCTGCACAATGTGAAATTAATTAAAGCCTTCGTTTAAAAAAGAGAATAGGCAGGTATGTAAAGCGCAGTTAATGGGAAAATTCGGGTGAAAGTAGAGCGCATCGTTTCGGCGAAAGATACAATAGAGAGCGGAAACGCGAGGCCAGCTCGCACGTAATATATTTCGTTTATTTATCGACGAACTTGAACCGAATCGCCCCTGTCGTGCGCTCTCCCTCTCGCCCATGCGAATTACTTATGAGGTGTAGGTGGCGCCGGAATTTTCCAAGGCGCTCCGTGGCACACCGTAAAGAATGGACCTTGTTACGTCTCGTTAAGGAGTTTCACGAAAGTTTCGCCTCCGCCTCGCTCTTCTCTCAATCTACCTTTTGTAATAACCGCGAGATGAGTTTACGGCGTTAGAGAGTCTGGTTCGGAACGAGAAACGGGACGAGGAAGGAAGGCATCGACGCGAGACATCGAGCTAATTCATAATAACTACGCTGCGTCCCCGTCACGCCGATCTCGTCTGTTTCCTCTAATTATTATAAAACTAACCGTCCTCGAAAGTGTATCGCAGCGCCGCTGAGCCGTTTCGCGCTAATTAAATTGCTCCTCGGCTCTTTTTATTGTACAACAAATTGCGCCGGCTGGGGAGGAGAGGACCGTCGTCGTTCCGCGTGCGCGAAAGGGAACTCGTTTTGCCCGAACAACGCGAATCCGTTTATCCGGCAAAGTGGTTAAAACGATTTTCAAATTGATATGGAAATCTTTAGGCGCGGCCGCTCAAAACTTGATTCATTAATTTGATGCCTGGGAGATACAAGGAAGCAATTTCCAGGCGCTCGGCGCGGACGCGACGACGGTTTAATTCACTCGCGGCTTAAATTACTTCGAGGCGCACGTGAAGTAAAATAAATAGAAAGCTGCAGTTGATCTTTTTCGTCGTTAGTGTATTTTTCCGCGGGAGCTGCAACTGCTCCCCGGGGGGCGTACGCACGCCGCGAGTTTCGACACGGCCAGGAAGGAAATTCAGTTTCAGGCATAATTAAGAAATCTTGTCGTACGACGAGAAGCGTTGTTGCTTTACTCCGGAGGAATCTTCCCCCGGCTCGCTTTCCAGGCCACGTTTTGTCTCACGTCGCTTCACCGTTAATCTTACATTACACCCGACACGGACGTGAGGCTTTTTTCCAAGCACCCGTTGGGACCGCGCCGTCGTCGTGAAGAATCGCCGGCCCGAGCTTCGCCGCCATGGAAATTGCTGATAAACGTTGAACAAATATGAATTTCTTCCTACGGTCGGCGGCTAGTGTAGACGTTAAAATTGGGATTCGAATTGTAAAATAGGGGCTGACAGTGTTTGCCGCTGCCTACCTATACACGCGAGGACAAACTTTTACACAATAGATACGAAGTTGGCAGTTGAACGGATCGACAAAATAGCGATGATCGAACTTCCTTTCTCGGGATGGATTCAACTTCCCGGTGTAGTGGGCGAAGATGATAGAACAGAACAAAGTTCGGAAAATTGTGTTCCGGTACGTAAATCAAATCTAAGCGTGCAAGAGATAGTAGAATTTTGATGGACCAGTGAAAGTCTCGGAAACTTTGATGCGTCGGCATTTCACAAAAATAGAGAACCGCTGTGAAACTCAACGCACCAAACACGCTAATCATTATAATTTAGGAAGGCACCAACTCACGTGGATTGTGTTAACATCTACTTGTTATTACATGTATACAGCGCTGTTCTCTTGGATAGCCTCGAGCCCACATTACTTTTTAGTAGGAAATTGCATTTAACATGAGAGTAAGATAATATGTATATATATAGTAAATATATGGATGTATAATAAGTAAGTGAATAAAATAACATGTGAAATGCGATGTTTCAAATCTGAGAATGCAAGACACAGTAAAATTTTGATGCACTCAAATTTAAAGCAAAATTATAGTATTTTGGTGAATTCGAAATCTGGGAAACTTTTTACACCATTAAAAACTACCACAAAATTCAACGTACCAAAGAAGCTAATTGTATAATTCAGTTGAATGATCAAGAAGAGAGTAGGAGAAAGAATTTCAAAAAACTGTGACTCGATACGTAAATCAAATCATGGAAAAACCACTATGACACTCAGCGTACCAAACAAACCAATTATATAATTCAATTGGATGATCAAGAAGCGAATGGAAGAAAGAAAGAAGTTCAGAAAATCGTGTTTTTATACGTAAACCAAATCTGTGCATGACAGATAGCAAAATTTTGATGGGTATAGGAAATCTTTGTAACACGAAAAGCCATACTCTCATCTTTTTAAATAATGGAAAGGCATCGATCTTCCCAAAATTATTTATGAAATAACATAACCATTATATATTATATTAATTGTACGAAACAAATCAATTATTGCGTGTTACATCCTTAAAATTGTTCCCAATTAAAAATAAATAGTTTAAAAAGTGATTTTATTTCGTTGAAATTTTGGTGGTAAACGCGAATCAGGATGANAATTGGATGATCAAAAAGCGAATGGAAGAAACAAAGAAGTTCAGAAAATTGTGTTTTTATACGTAAACCAAATCCGAGCATGACAGATAGCAAAATTTTGATGGGTATGGGAAATCTTTGTAACACGAAAAGCCATACTCATCTTTTTAAATAATGGAAAGGCATCGATCTTCCCAAGATTATTTATGAAATAACATAACCACTATATATTATATTCATTGTACGAAACAAATCAATTATTGCGTGTTACATCCTTAAAATTCTTCCCAATTAAAAATAAATAGTTTAAGAAGTGATTTTATTTCGTTGAAATTTTGGTGGTAAACGCGAATCAGGATGAGCAACCGCGGTAACAGGTTAATTGTGATTCTTAACGCGTGTAATTCATGGAACCGGTCGAATTCGAAAGGGAAAAGGATTAGAGTTGTTCGGCAAGCGGCCGAAGGCGAAACGGGGTGGCATGGCGTCGGTGACGAATGCAAGGCAAATAAGGGGCGCCTGGGTCGGGGGTAGAATAGTGGAAGCTTAATGTCTGGCTCCTTGGCAGTCGAAATAAATTAAACACGGTCTTACACCGCGCTCACGGTACGCTCTAGAGGACGGAGCGATCCCGAATTTCGTCCTCGTCTGGCTGCGATATTTATTCAGCATCCACCTCCGTCTGCCTCCCTTTCCCTCCGCGTCGGCTTGTAAATTAATAAGACGGGGGTAAACACGCGACACGACCGGAGAGGTAAGCTGGAGCCATCACGGGGGTGGAATTGAGAGGCTGAATCCGGCAGGGGGTAACGGCGTATCTCGTTTGCCAAAAAGTTCCCCGACGAACGGCAAGGATCGAGAGAGGAGGAGGGCCTTTGACCTTTTTGTTAGCGAGGCTAACTGCAGTTATCCCTCTCTGAGAGATTGTGCAAAGGGGTCTAATTACGTACATCATACATCTTTCGCAGAATTATAAAATAATGAAACGCTCAACTTCCACTGCGCAAAACGGTCCTCGGTTCCCTCCTCTTCTCCGCTTCGCCAGATAAAATCCAGCGATCGCGCGACGGTCAACTGAGCGGTAACTTCCGAGATCATAAATACAAGTGACACGGCGACATGTGTCCGCCTTAATGTCGCGGAACGCGAGCGACCGCGTAAAAAAGTGGCTGTCCCGTCGTATCTTTCTGGCCGTAACGCGGCCGAGAGTTTAAGGAAGCCGGTCGAGGGTCTGCAATGCACCCATCGCTGCCAGCTATCGTTGCGAATTCATGAGACTGTCGCGAAGCATCTGCGATCTGAACTCTTTAGTCGCGGCGTTCTCGTGTGGAAATAACATAAAGAGCGCCGTATCAGCATCGCGCCCGAATTCCCGCATTTGAATCGCGTCTGAGCTCGCAACGCGACCGCGGAGAATTTCGATATTCATTCGGGAAGCCTGCGAAGCTCTTCAGGACGCATTAACTGCGATCTTGAGAAATTAGTTACTGGAGCTAATTAGAGAGCGCGCTTGGATAATTATAGTGATCACAGTTGAGGTACAGGTTTCGACACTGTTATTCTACTCTGAGNACGCGAGCGACCGCGTAAAAAAGTGGCTGTCCCGTCGTATCTTTCTGGCCGTAACGCGGCCGAGAGTTTAAGGAAGCCGGTCGAGGGTCTGCAATGCACCCATCGCTGCCAGCTATCGTTGCGAATTCATGAGACTGTCGCGAAGCATCTGCGATCTGAACTCTTTAGTCGCGGCGTTCTCGTGTGGAAATAACGTAAAGAGCGCCGTATCAGCATCGCGCCCGAATTCCCGCATTTGAATCGCGTCTGAGCTCGCAACGCGACCGCGGAGAATTTCGATATTCATTCGAGAAGCCTGCGAAGCTCTTCAGGACGCATTAACTGCGATCTTGAGAAATTAGTTACTGGAGCTAATTAGAGAGCGCGCTTGGATAATTATAGTGATCACAGTTGAGGTACAGGTTTCGACACTGTTATTCTACTCTGAGATAATATTATGAATGAATTTGCGATCACATGTCGCGAAGTCGGAAAACAATGGGGAACGAACTTCGTTACAGAATGAAAATCCTGCTTTCAAGCGAGTGATCGAAGGACGTGGAACTTGTACGATGAATCGCATCGGAAATCTTAAACGAATTAACCTTGGCTCAGGAAATTCTACTAATTTCGCAATAACGTTTACGTCCTCCAATTATGCTGGATTATTAGGAGGAACCCTAATTACCTGGTCTTTTTCTCGTAACAGGGAAGACGTGGTAACGCAGCTCTCGAACTGCAGAAACTCTGCAGCGAGGATACTCTCAAGGGGGTTAGCGAGTGTGAAGGAGCGGTTACTCGAACCGGATGATTAAATTCCCAAAAGCAGTCGGTGCGCGCACGCGATTCATCGCCGTCTACTTGGAGTACTGCAGCTACAGCTGCATCTTGAATCCTGACGAACATCCCCGAGGCGTTCAACTTGCCTCTGGGTGCAAACTAACGCTGTTGCTCGAATTTATGGATACCGGAATCAGGGTACTCGAATGTTGCTATATATGTCTGCGCGTCGAGGGCTTGGATACCTCTACAATCTATGTAGATCAGGTAGTTCTACAATCTCCATTATGCCACTAAGTATCGAGGTTAGTACAACAGAAGTCATACTATTTTAATACACGTTACAAAGCTATGTCCACGTTATACAACAAAACATGTTACAAAACAATGTTATACAATTTGTTTTAACACTTTGTTTTAATGCAAATTTATATAGACATTGACTATATGTCTCTTTTATTGAAATTTTTTTGTACATTATTTATTAAGAATATAGATTTTCATGAATTGCAATAATTTTCATTTCCATGTCAGACAGAATCTTCAATTTCGTTAATATTCAAATTCTTTTTCGTCAAATTCTTCCTCGCTTNGTTTATTGAAATTTTTTTGTAAATTATTTATTAAGAATATAGATTTTCATGAATTGCAATAATTTTCATTCCCATGTCAGACAGAATCTTCAATTTCGTTAATATTCAAATTCTTTTTCGTCAAATTCTTCCTCGCTTTCGCAAAATTCGATTATATCAGAATCCGATCCAGAATGGTCATTATTTATGCTAGATATTCTTTTTATCAATTTCATATCTTTTGGAAATTTCCTCTTAATACCATTATTTAAATAGGCAAAATATGAATGTAAAAAAAGAATAAAATATAAGTATTCCAGAAAAAACGAGTAGAAATATATATTTGCTGCATTATATCACTTTAAACTCCAACATGTAATGTCTGAAGAATAATATTCGCATGTTCTCAGAATTTTTAAGCAGAAAATTGGAAACCCCTGAAATTCTAAACCATAAATCCAGTGTTAAATACATAAATCGACAATATGCAATAAAATTTTTTCATTTGTAGTTTTGTTTTCGAGAAAATCGGCTTTGAATTTCCTACGAGCATGCATGCACTTCATTGTTACGCGGTTAAACGGATCTCGATAAAAACCATTATTTACTTTATCCGTTTATATAAAAACGTGAATCCCTAGATTTTTATCCATGCGGTGCATATTGAATTGAAAGTGTATTCCACGGGCAAAACAGTTAGGTCTTCTACAATTAAATGTGATGATCATTTCATATCGCTTCAGGAACTAAAACCGTTGCAAAATGTGCATGAAAATTTAGTTCTGAAAGTACATTTGTGTATACAGCAATACTAATAGTGGCTACTTGTGTAATTTTATTGGATAAATAAAATACATCTAAAAACTTCCAGCTATAATTATTAGCTCAAAAATATTTGAGATGTAATACCAATAAAAAACAGACAGTTACCTGAAGATGATGGAAGTTCCAAAAAGCTGCACGTATCAAAAGTTCTGATTTGTTTAATTGAGGGATAAAATTGCACATCTCAGGAAAAGATAGATTATTTTGAAATGCAATGCCAATAAAAGGGAGACAGTTGTCTGAACGTGATGGAGGTTTCAAAGCGTTGCACGTATCAAAAGTTCTGATTTAAATCATTCAAGGATAAAATTGTACATCTCAGGGAGAGATAAATTATTTTTAAATGCAATGTCAATAACATAGAGACAGTAACCTTAAGATTTTTGGCAAGTTTCGATTCTCAACACGTTTTGTCGTACTAGTGTAACATAACGCAGTAATATAATTGAATAAAGTACTGAAACAAGTTATGGAAATATATAAAATAACAAATTGTGAAGNGGGATAAAATTGTACGTCTCAGGGAGACATAAATTATTTTTAAATGCAATGTCAATAACATAGAGACAGTAACCTTAAGATTTTTGGCAAGTTTCGATTCTCAATACGTTTTGTCGTACTAGTGTAACATAACGCAGTAATATAATTGAATAAAGTATACTGAAACAAGTTATGGAAATATATAAAATAACAAATTGTGAAGCAAATTTATTATACAGCTATATATTCTGTCATATAATGCAGATCCAGCTTAAGGTACAATTGTGTGAACGTATTTCAATAAAAAGCAGTGGAGAAACTGCGTACAATGAATTAAGAGATAAGAAAAATGCAAGTAAATGCGAGGAGAGTTAACCGAAGTCAGGATAAAATTTTGTACGGAAGTAAAGAAAGAAAAAAAAGAGAAAACGTGTATTCCGTGTAATACCCAATAGTACCATCAGAACCCCCAATTCCGGCTAAAAGAGCACCGCTAAGCTCTCGCTGCTTTTTTCTAAATTAGACTAGATTGGATTAAACCGAAGCTTTGCCCTCGTCGTGCAATTTCCCACGATTTTTTTCCACCTTCAAAAATTTGCTTCAAATCTCCGTTCGCGAAACTCGCGCACGCAAACACGGCTAAATTTTCAGAAGAAGAGAAAAAAGGCGACCGCGCCGCTCCGCGAGGGTCGCGAGCGTCCTCAAAACGAATTCCCACATTATTTCGCCTGACATTCATTTTTAAAACTCTCGAAGATAAATCAGATATTCCTGCGCTAGCACATAGGAGTCTAGCGAAATAGAAAAATTCGTTGTCGCGATCGCGGGACACGTTCGATTCGAGCACTCGACGAGACGAAATTGATCAACGATCGCACGTCCGCTTCCGGTTCCGTCAGCTTTGTCTTTTTTACGATCACGACTCGTCGCCGAACTGCCTTTACCTGATCCTTTTTTTCCCACTTTTTTCCCGTCGCACTTCGCCGTTTGACACCGGTAAAGGTAAATGCACACCGACGAGACGGCCAAAACAGGCCTTGAAACTGACGTCTATTTTGCAAACTTATTAAAGCCATTTGGCTTTGACAGCCCAGCGCTACCGGAAGCGTGCGCTTTTTAGTCGGGACACGTTGCAGAACGTTGCGGGGAGGACTTTAACATTAACCAGCGGCACGGAATTTCGAGTATGGAG
>SMSR01015732.1:32879-45928 GCA_019453355.1 Ceratina japonica
TGTTACCAAATTGGCAAATTGCCGTGGGACATTTTTTTCGCTCGCTGATTGAGAGTTATTACGGAAACTGCTTTACGCAGATATTTTCTTTAATCGCGGGTTTAACACGCTGAAATATGGAGTCAAAAGAGCGCCGCGTAATGTCGTAACTTAGAATAATTAAAGTGGCAGAGAGCTGCGAGGGGAAGCCGTGTGCACTTCGGATGATTAAATTGAAATATTGCGAATAAGTGAAATGAAATATTGTACGATTTAAGTGAAGTATTGAAAAATCTTCCAACGTCTTCGGTCTCATCATCTTAATTAGAATCTGGAGATGAATTCCGCGGGAGAGCGACCCGGGGAGAGGCGGGACGAGGGACGGGTCTGTTTGTAAAGAAAATAATTCGGTTGTGAAATCGGCTTAAACCGAGCGAAGGGACGCGTCGCGGTCGCGAGCGTCTTGGGCCTCGTTATACGTATTTTTACGACTGAAACCAATAAAAGCTCAGCCATTTTATCAGGACTTCCTGCGGAGCTTTAGTTCCGGTCAGCGAATGCTTGAAAATATATAATTAACAGGTATCGCTCGGTCACGAGTTCCGCTGATCATTAATTCGAGCCGTTAATTTTGCTGAAACGCTTTCGAAATGAAACCAAACGAGATGATACGGGGAGAAATGGCGACGGGGACGAGGCGGAGGACACAAAGCGGAAAAAAGTTGGCGGAAGGGGCATAAAGGAGAGACAGGAGACTCGTTTGAATACTCGGCTCGTAGAGTGGAAAGAAGAAACACATAGTCGGACGATAACGAGCAGATGGAGAAAACAGCCGAGCTATATAATATGGAGGGAAATAAAAGGGTGGGGGGAAAAAATGTTGCAGAAAGGGGAAGAGATGCATGCCGGGAATTAACTAAGCGTTAATAAAATAAGCGAAAGAAAACGAATGCTTCCTGGTTTCCTGCTGCTTCTCCTGTGTACGGGAATATATCTCGTCGGCGGAGTGAAAAAAAGGAGTGAGGGGGGAAAAAAGAAGCTGGATAGGGAAAAAGTAAAAATGAAAAAAACGCGACGGGCGAGCGAGAGAGAGAGAGAGTGAGGGAGAGAGTGAGGGGGAGGGAGGAAGGACAGGAACAGAGTGGGTCGACCGATACTTTTCATTCTGTCACGAACCATCAACCCTTTCTACTTTATTTCCTTCCGGAGGAGGATACGTTGCACAGAATTCTCTACGATGCAGTCTGAGTACTGTCCTGAGAAAAATCCTTTTTCCCCATCAAAGTTTTTCCCCGGGAAAAATCCCCGGAGTTTCGTGACGAGATCAAAGCGGAATACTTCTAGGGGATACAACTTTTGATATTTCGTCTACGCTTTAAATTCTCATTAACCTGCGCGCCCAACACTTTGACGAACTTCCAATTCATTACCGTGAGTAATTAAAATTCGCGGAATTTGAAACGGTATAATCACTGCTTTCGTCGCGACGCGACAAAATCTGTCCCATAACTAGAACCAATGTCTATGAGCCGAAAGACAGGCAAACTGGCTCGTCGAAGACCCTTTGCCGTCTACATGTTGATTGACAAAAGAATTCGCTCGAATGGTAGCCCTGCGACCTGTCTAGCGACTTGTCATCCGGCAAAAGGGTAGCAGGTGGTCGTGCCACCGCGGCGGGGAAAAAAGTAGCGTCGCCGCCGGAAGCAAACTGGCAAACGACGGGGACGCGTTTCTTTCGAGGGATTCACAAGGTCGAGAACTTCCCATTCCACGGACAATTCCGCATTCTTGCAGAATTTATTCGCGGAATTGGTATCTTGAATACCAAGGAAGACACCGTCACCGCGCGCGCGCGCGAACGGATGAACCGCGAGGCGAACTTTTCGCGATTTTTCCGACGTCGCGTGCGCGACCATTTCCATCCGAAGTGGTTTCGTACGCGTGAAACAGGGAGTTCCCGGAAGCGTTCGTTTTATGGGCGCAGCACAAAGTGAATTCGCCCGGCCTTTGATGCCGAAATAAGCAGATTTCGAAAAGCTTTCCATCGTTACCTCACAACTTTTTTTTTAGAAAGCTCCACGTTCCGTAAATGTTAGTTTACTGTTTCAGTAAATTAATTATTAACTAACATTCAATTAATCAATCATTTTGATATCTATAATGTTTCATACATGAAATCAAAATGTTTTCAATATTGAAATAATGAATAGTAAATATCCTAATTGTTGTTCATGTCACAATTATGATTACGTATAAAATGTTAGAAAAAATGACAGTGAGTATAAATTATTACTTGGATAGAAATTGGGTTTTTTACTAGAAAAGCTTTTTAAATAGCTTCGCAAGATATCTAAAATTATCCAAAGAGTTTTATTGATATAATATATAATAAGTGTTAAAATTTTCTTGCTTTTTAATTGTTTTTATGTAGGGATTCATGCAACCGTAAATAATTTTATATCCCAATTTTTCAAGGAAGTATTCGATAAAAATTGTCAGTTCTATATTTTTTTAGAACTGCAGGACGCAGACAATTTCGGAATCGATTTAAAAGGGTCGTTCATCTTGTATAAGATATAAAAAGATCGTCACTTACCGGAATGCAGCGGAGCACTCTGCGTATTTCATCTTTTAATCGATCTCCCGTCTAATATTCCGCCGATACCTTATCAGCTGTATAGGAAAATATAAACTTCCCGGACAGCAGCCTCGAAGTTGACAATGTAGGTCAGATAGGAGCGTCGACGTCCCTTCCATTCTGCGCGATGCATTTCCTGTCGCGGGGCTCCATTCTCTTCCACGCTTTTTCCTCCCTCGACGAAAATCGTCTCGAGAGAATTATCGTCGGAGACGATGGAGAAATCGGAAAAATCGTGCATAAACGACATTCCCCTCCCTGTAAGCAAAAAACAACGAGTTATTTATCTTGCAGGAGTATTCATTTGGAAATTGGTAAAAAGAATCCGTGAAGCTATAAAGCGTGTACATTAATCTTGATTCTGAATAATGTGCCTGCTTTCACGGTGAAGTGCTCTTATTTTCAAATCCTTTTACAACCCGGGACAACGATTCTCGACCCGCTTTCGATTACTAAATAAATTAATAAATCCACGCCCCATCTTTTTCAATGCTCGATTATCATGTCATGTTTAATTAATGGATCTTTCAGTTGAAGAACTCAATTCCACATTCATACTATTTTACATATTAATTACATTCTTAGAATGAAGTACAAAGTAGTATCCGTCTTCAAATTAAGTAAGAAATGGAAATTTGCTTCTTTCAAAGTTTCTGTGTATAAATAAAAATTATGTAAAAACATGAAAAAATGTTACTGCCTTTCATTGGCTTAATGACTGCATTAACTTGTATATTTGATCAATTTAGGATAGAATTTTTCAGCTAATCTTTGGGAAATTATAAAAAATCTTTTAGTATTTCATGAACCATGTTAATAGAGCATTGCAAAATGAGGGATTAATTTATTTGTCAATGAGAAACGAGCCGAGAATCATTCTCCCAACTTGTGCGATACTCTCTTTACCTATTTCGAATCTAACAAGAAATACCAAATTCTCACACAAGAACGTTAAACTAATTCTAGAATAAACGTGGATATATCTGATCTTCTGTGGAAGTAACTGTCTAAATGAAACAGTAGGAAGTAAAAGCTCGTTGTCGCAGCGATAATGAAGCAGGAACTCGACAACGGGCTGACTGGATCTATTCGTACAATTAAAGTTTATCTGTACATATCGCGAGTGCGTCTTGCACCTCCTTCCGTCTGGGATAACACGCGGCGAAATGTTCGCGCACGCTGTTATGATTATTGCGTGAATCGTGCCATCTCTAATAAAGACGTTCCCCATACCGAGTTCCAATGCGTGCAGTGTGCACCCGCTCCGGCTTTTATCTCCGTCTTCCGCAGTATCAATTCAACACCCGTCCGTGTTAAACAGAATACGCGATTCCTCCGCTTTTCTCCGCCTCGCGAAAAATCGATATCGCAATTGCAGCCGATTAGAATTCTCGAAAATGTGATATATCTTCAAAGGAATATCGAAATCCTTAAAAACTTCCAATTTTACAAGTTTCTGACGTACAGATAGGTGAAATAAAAAATTATTGTACTGAAATATTTCATTTTAAGTTTAGAGTATTTAATGACTTGAGTTGAAATGAGTTTGATGAGTCACGTGATAGGGTTTTAGATACCAGTTTTATCGGATCACCCGATATATGGGAAAAGTAGGGACAAACTGAATGACTGTCCCTAGTCTCTACACGTGGGCGATATTCTAAAGGTTCTAGTTTTCAGATAAAATCCCTGCGATTTATAATTGAAATTTCTTCAATTTACAAACTATTTATTTCATTTTTAAATTAGAATATTTCTAAAATTAATTTAGAAATAAAATAAAATTAAATTACGTGAAATTAACAAAGTCTCAAATAAAATGTAAACCCACATGAATCACGGATGAACAGCTGAATAAATCGTATCAGAGTCTTCGAATTCTTGTTATAATAATTACAGATAAATTGCAGTAAGGGTTGCAGAGTAAGGGATGATATCATTTCAACCCCTGAGCGCAGGGGAGCGCCATGTTCCGGGGTGGCGGAAATCAATTTTTTGCCTCGGTTTCCGATCTACAGTGTTCATTTATGGCATTAATGGGAATTTTGGCTTGGTATGGGAACATCCCTGATGCGACAGAGGTTCGTCACGAGAGCTGTCAAAATATTGGAGTATCGACTTAAAGGTGTCCACAACTTTTTACATAATGGACTTTTAGTAAACACAAAGTCACGTGAGTATAGTCATTTGTTTTCCACTATATCCATGTTAACTATACTGATTCCTGAGTATTATAATGTTAAGTGTGTCAACTATTTAATGAACGATGTACAAAAATGGATAAATAAATAAATTTAACTGGATTGTTGATAATAAAATCTTAGCTAAACACTAAAATTAGTTAAATAATTGTTCCACACAGTATTAACGTCGATTTCATCTTATCTAATCGCGATTTTCCTATTCCAAATAAAATGTCCAGGATTTCATCAAAGGAGTACTTCACCCCGACATTTATAATGTCATCTGTACAAAGAGCTTTTACTCAGAAACTGAGTAAACAGCATGCAGCTGACGTTAGACGTCAGATTGCTAACTCCACTTCGTACTCTCGCGACCTGTCGAAAAGTGGCAGCTCTTTCTCAGGCTTCTCCTCTACGGTACACCATACATTCTGATTATCCAACACTATCATTAATATTCCAATACAATTAATAAATTATTTTTAAGATGTCACTGTGCGAAGTATTAGAGCCATTGGATTACGAAGAATTCTTGGCTCAGCATCAAACAGTACTTGATCGCGATCCTCTTAAGTCGATATTAGACTTCCCACCTGGAGATGTTGAATTAAAAGTCGTGAAAAGGAAGATCAGAACGGAGGAACCAGTTGTTCCTTTCGAATCTTTGTAAGTTTATTTCAACTACTAATGACATGTTGAATTCATATACTGAATTACTGTTAACTTTTCAGAGACACAGTATCTCCTTACGTAAGAAGATGCATAGAAAGCTTCACCTCTGACTGGGTGGTAGTGCACAGAAAGTACAAACGCAGAGTGTCTCCCATAGCAAGGGACAGACTGCTCCAGGATACACCGAGACAAGACTTTGAGGTACTCATATAAAAACAGAATAAGTTTCTTAAATGAGTAAAGAATCTACATGAAATTAATATGAGACAGGTTGATCAAGAGGATACAAATGGTTCTGGGTCACCGAATGAAGAGGNTATTCTGATTATCCAACACTATCATTAATATTCCAGTACAATTAATAAATTATTTTTAAGATGTCACTGTGCGAAGTATTAGAGCCATTGGATTACGAAGAATTCTTAGCTCAGCATCAAACAGTACTTGATCGCGATCCTCTTAAGTCGATATTAGACTTCCCACCTGGAGATGTTGAATTAAAAGTTGTGAAAAGGAAGATCAGAACAGAGGAACCAGTTGTTCCTTTCGAATCTTTGTAAGTTTATTTCAACTACTAATGACATGTTGAATTCATATACTGAATTACTGTTAACCTTTCAGAGACACAGTATCTCCTTATGTAAGAAGATGCATAGAAAGTTTCACCTCTGACTGGGTGGTAGTGCACAGAAAGTACAAACGCAGAGTGTCTCCCATAGCAAGGGACAGACTGCTCCAGGATACACCGAGACAAGACTTTGAGGTACTCATATAAAAACAGAATAAGTTTCTTAAATGAGTAAAGAATCTACATGAAATTAATATGAGACAGGTTGATCAAGAGGATACAAATGGTTCTGGGTCACCGAATGAAGAGGAGGATTTATCTAATTGTGGCGATACACCAAGAGGATCATGGGCAAGCCTGGATTTAAGGCATTCACAACACGATCCTCTGCTTCCAACTCTGTTAGACAGGGTTTGCCCAGAGACTATCGACCAAATGAATGAACAAAAACGCTCAGAAGATCGTCANCTCCCATAGCAAGGGACAGACTGCTCCAGGATACACCGAGACAAGACTTTGAGGTACTCATATAAAAACAAAATAAGTTTCTTAAATAAGTAAAGAATCTACATGAAATTAATATGAAACAGGTTGATCAAGAGGATACAAATGGTTCTGGGTCACCGAATGAAGAGGAGGATTTATCTAATTGTGGCGATACACCAAGAGGATCATGGGCAAGCCTGGATTTAAGGCATTCACAACACGACCCTCTGCTTCCAACTCTGTTAGACAGGGTNGATACACCAAGAGGATCATGGGCAAGCCTGGATTTAAGGCATTCACAACACGACCCTCTGCTTCCAACTCTGTTAAACAGGGTCTGTCCAGAGACTATCGACCAAATGAATGAACAAAAACGCTCAGAAGATCGTCAAGTAAGTAACATAACACGTGAACGAGATTTATATGTTAGATATTAACTGATGTTAATTGTTAGGAAGCACTGTTTCCGCTTTATTCGCCTCCAACTTCGCCGGACGACGAATGGCAAGAGATTAGCATCGCGCCAGAACCATCAGAACCTTTCTCTCATAAGATACTCGTGAAATGTCTTCAATTAAAATTGGAATTGGAAGTCGAACCGATTTTCGCCTGTCTGGCATTGTACGATGCGAAGGAAAAGAAAAAGGTATTGATATTGCTTTTAAATTTAATTAAAGGTGATGTAACATTCCATAAAATTCATTATTGAAGGTATCGGAAAACTTTTACGTGGATATGAATTCGGAGGGATTGAAAAGGATGCTTGGTGGTCATATCGCGTATAGCGACGCCAGTACTTTGGCCAGGAGTTGCGTGATGAGCGTCAGTAAACCGAGCCCAGACTTATTTTTGGTTGTCAGATTAGAAAAAGTATTACAGGGTGATATCTCGGAATGTGCCGAACCATATTTGCGCGAAGACAAGAATAAGGAAAAAGTAATCACATTAACTAATAAAGAAATAATGCATCTAACAAAATAATTAAATAAAACAAAATATAAAACAGGTGAGAGCAGCCGCTGCAGCTGCCTGCGAGCGTTTAGGTCGATACAGAATGCCACTTGCGTGGACTGCGATTCACCTTTCCGGTGTGATAGGAGGTGGAGGAGACACTGATAGCACAGGAAGTGCTGGTTCTTTAGATAGAAAATCGGGTGGATTGGAACAGTGGCGTAAAAAAGTGGAACCGCCAGCCAGAAGAGGCTCGTTGGAAAGGAGAAGCTCAGACAAAAGGCGTAGCTGGTCGCCAGATGATTTTGCTAATTGCCTGGATACATTTAGGTAAGTCACTCGATGTTTCTGATATACCTTTTTATAAATCGATCCATATTATGTTTTAGACCAATCACGCTGACCGTTTCGAGTTTCTTCAAGCAAGAAAGCGAACGTCTTAGGGATGAGGATTTGTACAAACTGTTAGTCGAACTGCGAAGGCCTGGTTCTAATTTAAAACGACTGAAATGTCTACCGGGAATATTAAAATTGGATCTCAGTCCCAGGCCTGAAGAATTGCCTAGGTGCTTGGATCCTGATCTCAGAAGACTAGTGCCATATCCGGACGAGAAGAGTCGACCGGTTAAAGAAATTCTCGAATTCCCAAGCGAAGTTATTTCGCCAGATTTGACGTATCGGAACCTTCTCTTTATTTATCCAAAGGTAAATCGTCAATATTCTGTTTCTTTTTACATTTTTACTATGCATATAAGAAATTCTTACCTATTTGTATTACAGGAGGCGAATTTCAGCTCTAGAACGGGTTCTGCGCGAAACATAGCGGTGAGAATTCAGTTGATGGGCGGTGAACAAGAAGCAGATGCCCTCACAGCAATCTTCGGCAGGTCATCGTGTCCGGAAATGACCCACGAGTGTTTTACTTCTGTTTCCTATCACAATAAAAATCCGAACTTTTATGATGAAATGAAGATTCGACTTCCCGCTGATCTAAGCGCGAAACATCATTTGCTATTCACGTTTTATCATATCAGTTGCCAGAAGAAAGTAGAGCAACCAAACGTCGAGACTGCTGTAGCGTATACAGTAAGTATTTTATGATAAATCAGGTAGCAGGTGTTTGTACAAATTTCTATTTTTATATATAAATTCAGAAAAACGAAATGCACATGAACATCTGTTTTCTCTAAACACTATCTATCTAAACATCGATCATTGAAAACTTATTTCTGATATTTTTAACCAGTGGCTACCACTTTTGAGAGACGGACACTTGCAATCGGGTGAATTTAGTTTACCCGCGATGCTGGATCAACCGCCAGCGAATTATTCGTACATCGCACCTGATGTTCTTCTACCAGGAACGAGATGGGTGGATGCCCACAGAGGAGTATTTACTGTGATTTTAGAGCCCGTATCTAGCGTTCATCCCCAAGATAAATATATTGATAGGTAACGTTCTCTAATATACAATGACTCATTAATATTCAGACACATTTCAACCGCAATTACAAGACACACAAATTCAATATGATAATAAAATCTCCGAATACTTGAAGAAGAACTTAAAATTGCTAGGTTCCTATCGCTATGTGGATTCCTGGAAACAGGCCAGGTACCTCCTCGCATCGGGGAAGCAGGAATGGAATCGGAATTGAAATCAGCCCTGCTGGAATTGGCAAGAGCGTCGCACTCGGCTCTTGTACGATCGCTACCTCAATTACTGGATCAATTAATATCGCTATTAGTTCGACCCCCAACGCTGCCTTCTCAGCCCTTAAACATAGCAGCCACTGTGTTCGAGGCTATAGGTCTTTTAGTCCGAAATATCACCAACCTTCCCGACGGTCAATTGGACGCTCACGGAAGACATGCACTTTTGGCGACGTACGTCGCGTATCAGTGTTCTTTACCGCAAATGACTCAAGCACCTGGCATCGTCCGAGCCCAGAGCAACCCTGACCTACCATTAGAGGATCTTGAAATGGAGATCCATTCCAGAGGACTGGATCGAACAGCCTCAATGCGGCAGGAATCGCCGTCCATAAATAGCCAGCCCACCAGAAGACTTTTGCACGAGGAATTAGCGCTACACTGGGTCGTTTCTACGGGTCAGGCAAGGGAATTGGCTGTGACCTATTCGTGGTTCTTTTTGGAATTGATCTATCGCTCAATGGTTGTGACGTTAGCGGAGATGGGAATGCTGGAAGCCCCGCGGAAATCTCGATTCTCGCCACAATTCTGCGACGACGTGGCCACGCTTACCGCTGCGCTGACATCGGAAGTGATCTCGCGTTGCGGCAAGGAGACCAGAGTGCCTAACAATTTAATATCTAGCCTAGGCAACTTCCTCTCTGATCTGTTATCAGTAATGGACAGAGGATTCGTTTTGTCCTTAATTCGTGCTGCCTGTTGCTCCCTGTCTGACGCGTCGATGCATATACCTGACTCAGCCGCGCTTTACGCACTGAAATTGGATCTCGTGCGAACGGTGTGCTCGCACGAACATTACGTGGCTCTTAACTTGCCATTTGGTACCGGATATACTTCGGGATCGGCGCCAGCTTCACCCAGTCCGTCGACTGGAAGCTCTGGCAGTTTGATATCTACTCTAGTGCCCGGAGATCGAGCCAGATTTTCCGAACTCAGCCAAGAGTTTCGACAACAACATTTCTTAGTGGGCATCGTCTTATCGGATTTATCGAACACATTGGAAATACCGAATCCTATGCTTCAAAATAAAGCCATCGGAAGCATCCGACATCTAATGGCGTGCCATGACGTAGATTCGAGATACTCGGACCCCTCAGCGAAAGCCAGAGTCGCTGCATTGTATCTACCGCTTTTGAATATTATAATGGACGCTCTGCCACAGCTCTATCATTGGGATTCGAAAGATAAAAGCGTGTATCCCGACGAATCTGGGTCCATCACACAATCCGTAGCACTGGCTATAGCTGGCGGAGTTTCTGCGGAGACGGCAGGGGCTCAATGCAGAGTTTCTTTGAGCTCTGAAGCTACGAGACACCTTTTAATGTGCGTTCTGTGGGTATTGAAAGGACTGGAGCAGTCTGCATTGGCTCAGTGGTGCGCGGAGCTCAGTTCCAGGCGTATTCTGTGCCTTCTTCAAGTTCTTAACATCGCTACTGCCGCTTTTGAGTACAAGGGTAAAAAAGCATTGAAGAGACTACCGCCGCAAGCCGCGGCTACTAGTGATATCCGATCTAGATTAGAGGACGTGATTCTCGGTCAAGGGAGCGCCAGAAGCGAGATGATGTTGCGAAGAAAGGAGAGAATGAGCGGGGATAAACTTCGCTGGCGCAAAGATCAAATGCCTTATAGGTATGGGAAATAAACTTCACTTTTTAAAAGATCTTAAGATCGATTTTTCAAATATTCCTTTTAAGATCCTGCGAGCAATCGGAAGCGAGAGCCGTGGAACAAGATGCTCATATAGAAGGTGCCTTAGCAGCTGAAGCCTCACTGGTAGTCCTCGATGCTTTAGAAACTGTGGTTCAAGCCGATGGAGGCGGAGGTACATTTATCTTTCATTACGAGTAGATTGTGATTTTTTATGCATGCAAAAAGCATGGAAACTGTGAATGCTGTGACATTTCAGTGCAAATTGTATCTACATTTCTTCGAGTCATACTTCTAAAACTCTGCAATCTAGTTATGAATTTTATGAGAATTTGATGAATCTTGCTCTTCTGGTTTGCCAGGTGCGGTTGTAGGGGCGGTATTAAAAGTTCTTTTAAGAGCGTTAGCCAGGAATCAGAGCACGTCCGTGTTGCAGCACATGTTCAACACTCAGCGAGCTTTAGTGTTCAAGTATCACAGCGCACTTTTCGACGAAGAAAGCGAGAGATGCGGCGATCTCTGCTTAACGCTGTTGACGAGATGCAGTTCTCCCTTGAGTGCCGTTCGCAGCCACGCTGCTGCCAGTCTTTATTTACTCATGAGACAGAACTTCGAAATTGGCAATGTGGGTACAAGAATATACTTCGATTTAAGAGATTTCATAAATATGACAGGCATCGTAATATTTTTAGAACTTCGCGAGAGTAAAAATGCAAGTCACGACATCTCTGTCCGCTCTCGTTGGAAGAGGGAGAGCTCCCAGCGAAGGAGCTCTTAGGAGAGCATTAAAGACAGTATTGGTTTACGCTGAACGGGATACTGAACTGGCAGACACGAGCTTCCCGGAACAAGTAAAAGATCTTTTGTTCAATCTGCACATGATACTCTCTGATACCGTCAAGATGAAAGAATTCCAAGAGGATCCAGAAATGCTGTTGGATCTCATGTACAGGTAATTACGATAAAACGAAGCAAAATTTTTCCTTTAAATTATTGAAAATCCCCATAAATGCATAAACATCCACAGTCTAATAATAAGATAACAATAATTCGCAAATCTACAGAATTGCTAAAGGATACCAAGGCTCGCCGGACCTTAGACTCACGTGGCTGGCAAACATGGCACAGCAACACATGGAGAGAAAGAATCACACAGAAGCAGCTATGTGTTTGGTCCATAGCGCAGCTTTAGTAGCAGAATACCTACACCTTTTGGAGCCTGGGGGTGGAGGACGACCCGTGGGAGCTGTTGCCTTGGCTCCTGTTACACCTAACGCTTTAGAAGAGAGTGCAGTGGGCGATGACGTGCTAGCAAGAAGGGAAGAAGGTCTCTGCTTGGGACCAGATTTTTCAGAAAGCGGTCTAGCTGGTTTATTGGAACATGCTGCCAGCTCTTTCCATGCAGCTGGCATGTACGAAGCGATACCTGACGTCTACAGAGTTCTGTTACCCATTGCAGAAGCAGCACATGATTATAAGAAACTAGCTAATATTCACGGGTACGATTAATTGTTAATATTCTGGAAGACATTATGGATACGAAATTCATACAATTTTTCTTTCTAATTATAGAAAACTTCATGAGGCGTACACGAGAGTGGAACAGCTAGCAGGGAAACGAGTGTTCGGGACGTATTTCAGAGTTGGATTTTATGGAAGTCGTTTTGGTGATCTCGCGGGCGAGGAGTTCGTTTACAAAGAGCCGACATTGACCAAGTTACCGGAGATATTTTCAAGGCTTGAGAATTTCTACGCAGAGAGATTTGGCGCGGAGAACATTGTGATAATCAAGGATTCAAATCCTGTGGATCCTAGCAAGTTAGAACCAGACAAAGCATACGTTCAAATTACATATGTAGAACCGTACTTTGAACCACACGAGCTCAGACACAGACCCACTATTTTCCATCGAAATTTCAACATCAGTAAGTACATTGCAAGAAATCAATTTTCAACTCTTCTGATTTATTTTAATTTCTAATATAGAACGATTCGTGTACGCGACGCCATTTACACCTGGTGGGAAAGCTCACGGAGAACTGAGGGAGCAGTGTAAACGCAAAACTATACTGACAGTAGCAACACATTTCCCTTACCTGAAGACGAGAATCCGAGTCGTCGCGAGGAAGCAGATAGTCCTGAGCCCAATCGAAGTTGCGATTGAAGATATCCAAAAGAAAACTGCAGAGGTACATCTGAAATACAAAAATTT
>SMSR01015732.1:46431-59283 GCA_019453355.1 Ceratina japonica
TTACCGGAGATATTTTCAAGGCTTGAGAATTTCTACGCAGAGAGATTTGGCGCGGAGAACATTGTGATAATCAAGGATTCAAATCCTGTGGATCCTAGCAAGTTAGAACCAGACAAAGCATACGTTCAAATTACATATGTAGAACCGTACTTTGAACCACACGAGCTCAGACACAGACCCACTATTTTCCATCGAAATTTCAACATCAGTAAGTACATTGCAAGAAATCAATTTTCAACTCTTCTGATTTATTTTAATTTCTAATATAGAACGATTCGTGTACGCGACGCCATTTACACCTGGTGGGAAAGCTCACGGAGAACTGAGGGAGCAGTGTAAACGCAAAACTATACTGACAGTAGCAACACATTTCCCTTACCTGAAGACGAGAATCCGAGTCGTCGCGAGGAAGCAGATAGTCCTGAGCCCAATCGAAGTTGCGATTGAAGATATCCAAAAGAAAACTGCAGAGGTACATCTGAAATACAAAAATTTCCTTAACTCCTTATTGTATTTATTAAATCTCTTTTAGGTTGCAGCAGCAACAGCCCAAGAACCACCTGATGCAAAAATGCTGCAGATGGTCCTTCAGGGTTGCATTGGGACAACAGTGAATCAAGGCCCTGCAGAAGTTGCAGTCGTGTTCCTTTCTGGTTTGAGAGAGCAAAACGCTCAGCCTACCAGATTGCAGCACAAACTGCGGCTATGTTTCAAGGATTTTTCAAAGAAATGTCTGGACGCTTTGAGGAGAAACAAGAATCTAATCGGCCCGGACCAACGAGATTATCAACGTGAATTGGAAAGGAACTACCAAAGATTAACAGAAAGGCTGAGCCCTCTTATTGCTTGGAGGTAATTTAACAAAATCTGAATTAAACAACAGGCAAATTTTAAAATGTTTTATAATTTTACAGTGGACCTCCGTTAGGAAGCCAACCGAATATTCCAACGACATCACCACGTTGGTAATCTGACTGAATAACAGTTACCAAAGATCGCTGATGCAAGTATTTAGTGTTCATAAAATATTAGCAGCATATGCTATTCACGACATCAAAGTATATATTTATATCTATCAACCTTTTTTATAATGATTATTGCTGCTATACACAGTGTCTGCCTTAGACAGTTTAAGATAGCAAGATTAGAGCTAGTCTTCTAGATAAAAATGGAACATATTATTTGATACAATTGACTATTCAATAATTATGAAAGATAATATCATTTATTTTATGATTAATATTTTCTGTGAGACAGATTTAACTCAAGTTTTAATTTTGTATGTGCTATGCTTGCTACTCTTACTTTGGCAGTAGCTGCAAGGATGTCAATACTAAAGTAACGATAATGATAATAATATTAATTTTCTATGTAACTGCCTCTCTAACAGTTATAGACAATTATTATTTTCAATTGTCTATGATATGACATTTAATATATTATAATAGTTAGTAATTACACAACTAATAACGATTGATTTTATATTTTATATCATGATGCATAACATACTGCCTAGTATATAGAAGCTAAATGTCTATTTATGTATTTAGTCATTAAGGAAGCTGTGATTTTTCAATTGAACATGGAAATATACGTATTATCTCAAGTCAATAGAAACTTTTAATAACAGGTTTTCTTATGAAAAGATACATAAGAGTTCTTTAATCATGAACAAATTTATTGCATTTACAGTAGAAAATTTATGTTTTTATATACAATTCATGGTTTTTGTTTATCTTTATGTTTTATTTAGTTTATCTTTAGATGATCAAATGTTTTCTATGGATTATTAAAAGTTTCTCTGATCTTTCATCTAGACTCAGTTAGTGTATGTTTGAAGAATGCACTCAGCTTACTATAATATTCAACAAATTCCAACAATATAACAAATGTACTTTTTACGACATTAAATGCTTTTCTAACAAACGTATGAGACTCTATTAAACTATAACCTTCGAAAACTTAATGTTTATACGATATCTAACAAATACAAGTATCACATTGATTTTCATACATGGAAGTTAAAAAATGAGATGAAAGGAATAATTAATTTATGTTCATTACCTTCATTTACGTTTCCACTGCACTTAGAAGGCGATTGTAATAGAAAAACTCCACGAAATATCATCGGGCGTCTCAAAATTTGCACTTAAAAACAGTACCAAGGTCATTTCGGATGGACACGCGTTTCACATATCTATACCAACAAACTTGACGTTATTACAAAATTTTTCATGTTACAGAATATGTAAGATATGCAAATTTTCTATACCTCGATGTTTTTGAACCAGCTTTACTTTTTTAGACAAAAAATGATACAATAAACAACGCACTAACGCTCCGTGCTAAACGAACTTTTTCACCGTCGCAATTCCAAATCGCGCGTTAAAATCCAAGATGGCGTGGGTGGGGGCGGTTAAACAGTTTGATTTAAAGCGCCCGCGGAATTTGAAACAATTTCCCATTCTAATGTAAAATGTTACAATAGAAAGAGCTACAAAATATTTGTGAAGGATTATAATTAAACTTTTTTAATAGTGTAATAATATGCAGGGTGAACCAGTAACTTTAGCACGAGTTACATACTCCTTTTCACGTTTTTAAATAGAATTATATTTTTCTAATGTACTGGCTGATGTATCTTCCCATTATTTAAAAAAAAGTATTAGCCATGGAGATAGCAGAATGGGGCCCAATGGGGCGTTTAATATAATCGGTATCCTCGATAGCTTCTGTATATCGAAAAATTATTAGTTTAGGTATATAGCTATTTTTAATTGCTAACTTACTCGTTTATCAACATTTTCAAATCGAAACATATATTTTTATCACAAATTCTTAACCTGCGACTTGAAACAAATAACTTTTGTTTGAAGCAATTTACGTCTTAGATATTTGAAACACTTGTTCTCTCCAGAATTTAGTTTTTAAGATATTCCAAGTGACTGGACTCCACACTGTTAATTGAAAGTGAAAATGAAGTATTTTAAACAGAAGTAAAATGTTTTACGAGCCTGGATCGAAGTTCCATCCATCGAGTGGCGAATGCGTTAAGTACCATAGTGAAAGGATCAGGAATTCCGCGTGGATTCATTAAACTTTTCTTGCGCGTGGCAGGGTGCGGGATCAAAGGTCAGCCGGCACGTTGCCGCGGCCGATTAAAGGGAAGACACGATCGTATCTTCGACAGTCATTTTGTCCCCCGAACAGGATCCCCTTCGCTGTAAACTACTTGTTCCGATGGTCCCCCTTGCGCTGGCACCCGGGGGTCAAGTGCTTCCAGCCACTTAAATTCGTCGCGAGGGTGATCCACGCGTCGTCGAAAGAATCGCAACTATTTCATTTCGGGGACAGATTAGACGGATTAGCGACCGACGATACACCGTTTACCCCGTCAGGCGACTGCATTCCGCTCAGAAGGGGACGGAGAATATTATTTTTACGAAATCGCCCGGGCAACTTTTCCATGCTTCCCTCCCCGTCCTCCTCTTCGGGCTGCGTGTGTTTTCCCTTTTATGCCCGGTCGTAACGAATCCGTGGAGGCTATATATTGCGTGATATTGTTGCCTCGCGAATATTTCATGATACGTACCAGAGTTTCCCTCTCGAACGATTTTCCNCTATTTTTAATTGCTAACTTACTCGTTTATCAACATTTTCAAATCGAAACATATATTTTTATCACAAATTCTTAACCTGCGACTTGAAACAAATAACTTTTGTTTGAAGCAATTTACGTCTTAGATATTTGAAACACTTGTTCTCTCCAGAATTTAGTTTTTAAGATATTCCAAGTGACTGGACTCCACACTGTTAATTGAAAGTGAAAATGAAGTATTTTAAACAGAAGTAAAATGTTTTACGAGCCTGGATCGAAGTTCCATCCATCGAGTGGCGAATGCGTTAAGTACCATAGTGAAAGGATCAGGAATTCCGCGTGGATTCATTAAACTTTTCTTGCGCGTGGCAGGGTGCGGGATCAAAGGTCAGCCGGCACGTTGCCGCGGCCGATTAAAGGGAAGACACGATCGTATCTTCGACAGTCATTTTGTCCCCCGAACAGGATCCCCTTCGCTGTAAACTACTTGTTCCGATGGTCCCCCTTGCGCTGGCACCCGGGGGTCAAGTGCTTCCAGCCACTTAAATTCGTCGCGAGGGTGATCCACGCGTCGTCGAAAGAATCGCAACTATTTCATTTCGGGGACAGATTAGACGGATTAGCGACCGACGATACACCGTTTACCCCGTCAGGCGACTGCATTCCGCTCAGAAGGGGACGGAGAATATTATTTTTACGAAATCGCCCGGGCAACTTTTCCATGCTTCCCTCCCCGTCCTCCTCTTCGGGCTGCGTGTGTTTTCCCTTTTATGCCCGGTCGTAACGAATCCGTGGAGGCTATATATTGCGTGATATTGTTGCCTCGCGAATATTTCATGATACGTACCAGAGTTTCCCTCTCGAACGATTTTCCATGCAAATTCGCTAACTCGTAAGGATTTTTCGAATAAAATTTCAATTTACACAAAACGAGAATTATTAAAATGAATTCTGAACTCAGTATAATACATTACAGGTTTTTGAACGTGGAACAGGGACTGACATTTTGGTATATAATAAAGGGTTCGTTTTCAGGTGAATACAATGTATTTCGTTTTAATCCGCAGCGATAATCCGTCCTCTGCGTGCGCTAATTAAGTACCCCTTTGAACTGACGATATCTTTATCTATGTATAAACCTTTCGTTACAGAGCGAAAGGGTTAAGCCGGAAATCGGATTTGGACTTTTAATTTAGAGTAACGGCTTTTCAGATACATTCGGGCTAAGGCAGGCTTCAATAATGAATAATTATTACAGGTGATCTGTGTTCAGAGATATGAAGCTTTCATACTAATTGATTGCTCATAAATTGAGAACAACTAAAACCAGAACGAACATTTTGTATTAGGTAATAATTGATATAAATGACTTGGTGTAGTATTATTTGTCTGATTTAATACAGGATGGATTAATCATTTTTAGCACTTGTATATTTCTGGCATTTTAAAAACTATATAAAAATTGTGTTAAGTCCATGAGAGAGTTTAAAAAAACCTGTGACGTCTCAATAAATGTATTTTTATAAACAGAAGAATTACAGAAATTTACATAACTGGTCCGGAAATAACTAAACAATGGTTTCAAGCATTTATATAAAAATTGTACCTGCAGTGAACATGAAGAACGTAAATATGTCCTGTTTAAAAATATACAACATATTAAAAAATGAATGCCTATCATATCGTAATGAAAAAATCTTTTCCTCTCGCTATAAATATTCAATTTTGCATAGAAATTCCGCAGCCTATAAATAACTAACGAACATTTCAAAGACTTGCCACTTCTATTCAATTAAATATTTGCAATCCATTTCTCGCAATCTCATTATTATGCAAAATTCTTTTAAGTACGTGTATCTAATGTGGAAAGGATACACGAGTTCGCGAGAAAAATGCGTGTGCGGAGGACGTTACACAATAACGTCGGTGCGCGTCGTTGCTCTCTCGTCGCTTTTTGATTCACCTACGTGCCTCCGCGATCCCTCCAGTTCTCCAGGCAAACAACAGGGGTAGAAGGGAGAGAGTGGTGACTTTTATTACCCCGCCTGATGTTATGAATGCGAGCCGTACGCAACCCCACTGCGTGCATCCCTCGACAAAAGCGGTTATGCTTTTTACGACATGTATATTCGTGGTCACGATTAGCGACAGCTATAAACCGCCAATAATACTCAGATTCATGCACCTTTCGTCATTGCAAACCAAAATTGAACAATAAAAATGTTTTCGCAGTTAAACACTAGACAAAATGTATAAATAAATAAAATAATTAATTACAAATATTTAAAGAATTTTTAAGTCAATTATGTTTCTAATCTTAAACGTCGCTCTGTACTATTAATGCTTGTATTATTCCACGAGATGCTCGTTCGTAGCTGCCACTATCGGAGAGTCTGAATGAGATTGCGTCGTTATTGAAGCTCCTCGTGACCGGCACCCGTGATCGAAGTTATGATGTATGATGGTACCAGAGATGCAGGTGCAGAGCGTCGAGGCAACGGCGGCGACTAATCGTAGCGAAAATATTTGTGGTGTATGCTTCTCGCCCCTTAATAACGGGAGCATCGGTCATGCTGTTCAGTGACGCGGGACAACGAATCTCGGAAGAATATTGCAATTTGTCGCTTCGTCGTACGATAAATTAAACCGGTACCACTTGTTATCGCATCTACAACGTTAATTGGACCAGCGCCGCTTCTTTCCCGGCCATTGAACACGCCCGCAATATTCTTACGCTCCCCGGATCGCGCGATGCATCCTCTTCTGTTTCATTATTGTACTTTTCGGCGTTCTGCGAATTCAATTAGCGTTTGCACGCTCGCGGCGATCAAACGTTTTAATTGATATCTTTGAATTACGACGTAAGAACGTATGAGCCGCGCAATAAAGGGATACGCGCGGGCTGTTCGCTTATGCCGGTTATAGATTCAGTCATGGTTCGATATGAATCTAACGCGGTTCGCCAGCGCGTTTCGCGCGGAGGAATGTTCTTTGATCGTGCCGACGTATTCCGCGATCGCAGCCTCCTACGCATCGCTGCAATTATTCCCTTTGCTCTTTGAAAAATTCTTAATAAACGGGATATTGGGGGGCTGTATCTGGAGTGATATTTCATGGGACGATGTTCGGTGACTCTTAGAAATATTCGGGGGGGATTGGGGGGAGGGAGGTTTCGATACTAAACTTTTTTAATATTGAGCGGTGGTAATATGAACGACTTAATTTCATTTAGGACTTTTCCACTGGTCTTATACTATGTCTAATCTCACGATCAATTCACTTGCATTTATAATACTATAAAATATAAAAATCAGACAGAAATAACACATTCTTTCTCTGCATTTTTATAAAATTTTTATCAGGTACGTGACAGTAGAAATCAGAACGAAATTATTGATTCATGAATCGTTATCCAAATATTTTCTAAAATGAGTCTCGGTTGTGTTTGCCAAATCAAAGAATAAACGAGGATTGAAAAAACAGTTTCTCCTGGGCAACTCGTTTCCCTTCTGAAAACGAGATCTACATCCACCCGCGTAGGCGCGCACACGCACACACAGAGGCAGGAGACAAGCCAGGGTCGCCAGGGCTAATTGAAATCGGAGGAAACCGCTCGTGACGTTTCCAACCGCGACGAAGCGGCAACACAAATTTTATTACGGCGCGGCGCGCCTCTATCCACTTCGTTAGATACCACTTTGTTTATCATTCGCGGATATTAAAATCGCCGCGGTGTTCCGCGTCCGTGTGCCGCGCAGGTACACGCGACGGACACAGGCGCGCCGTCCGATTTCCATAAATCCGTACGATATTTTTGCTCTTTTTTCCTTACCTCCCCCCGCCCTCTGACCGCCGCTTTTTTAGGGACCGCCGCGACGAGATGATTCGAGATTAAAATCCCCGCCCGTTAAGGGCTCCCGGCGTTCGGCCGGCCGGAGTTCAGCTCTGTTTCATCGAGCATGCGAAATTATTACATGACATTTTTTCGCTAATTGCCAGAAGTGCACTCGACCGTGCGGATTGGAAAGCGGGCCGGCGATGAGACCGACGTAACGCGAAATTATGTCAAAATCCGGTGCCGGGCGCGCGTTATTAAACCCCTTTTTCATATCAGTCCACGAGTGCTAATCGATCCCGTCCGAATATTTGTGATCTTATCAAGTTCAATTCGGTTTCATTTAAGCACCGATTCCGATATTCAATTTAATATCGTAATTACGCGAAACGTTATGAAAAACGCATTTATATCTGTTCTTCCGAACATTTGGAGTACGAGACTGGCAATTGAAAGCGTCGATCATTATTAAACATTTCATCATTCACCTTGGGAAAAAAAACGAACGAACAAAATTTTTCCTCCGAACTTTCGGAATTTGGGACTCTGTGCATCATCGATCGTTATTAAATATTTCGTTATTTATTTTATGAAAATGAAACGGGCTGAAAAAAATAAATGTCGACGGAAGGACAAAAGGAACTCGTATCGTAAAATAAAAACGGCAAGGGAAGGAGATCAACCCCCGTATTTATATACACCGTGGGGTAAAGGAAGACAGACGGCGGGACCGGGAACCAGTCGAAAAGCGGGATGAAGAAAGGGACGGCAGGAGCAAGAGGGAGCGTGTGCCGGCGGAAAGAGAGGACGCGGCAGAGGGAAGGAGACAGTTAGCAGGGGTGGCCCGGGGGGTGAGACCCCACAAAGGCAGTGGGGCTCTTTTGATTCGCGAGCTAATTGGAATGCCGCGGATGCCAACGACGATGGAACACCGGGGGTTGGGTTATCCTCCTACGCCGGGGGTGGGAGCGTTCCAGGGGGTTCTTGGAAGTGCCGCGCTGTAACCCCAGGGATAGGGCGGAGCTTACATCTCGCGCGCAGGGGCTGTAGCTCGTGATATCGAGGCTTATCACCTCTCGCCTGGCTCTTTTCCTCTCCCTCCGTGTTTCTCCGCCGTTTCTCGCGGCGAATTTCCGCCGCGTCGTGATTTCTTCCCGCACGAAATAAGCTCGCCCGCAGCGCAGAGATCTCGGATACCGTTCAACTTGTTAACCGGCAAGTTAACTCGTCGATTAATGACATCTCGTCGGTTTAACGTTTTACTCCAAAGACAAAATAAATCATTATTTTATATTCCTGTCCTCTCGCAAGATTCACTCGAAATAACTCTAATAAAAATAATCATAACTGGTCTTCCCCTCGTTAAGTGTGTAAATTTCACTAAAACGTATGTCGACTCTATTAATGCTCTTACTGTCTAATGGAGGCGGATTTAACAAACAAATTAGACAGTGTAGCACCCGCTTGTTTCCGATCGATAGCCCCCGATGGCTCCACGCGATAGCGAAGTCCGCATGATTCTCCATCAAAGGTTTGCTTTCTTTGTGCGCCTTTGACATGGGTCGACGGCTAATTTATCACCGCGACAAAAGGGTCGCGCGTAACGAGCGAATATTAGTTACCGACGTCATACGCGTCAGATTTTTCCGTGATAGAATTACGTCGTTCGATGGACGCGCGACCGATTACCTACTATTTTCTCTCCCGTTTCGTCTGACACTCGAGTCGCAGATAAAAAATAGTTCGACGGGAACAATTAAATAATCATCGGAAATTAAATTAGTGAACTTCTGAAGTCTGGTAATTCCTCAGTAATTTCTGGCTACGTTTTTGCACGCGGCAGAGGCGAAGTTCTTTTTAAGGGTGGAGAGTTACCTCGCCCACGGCCAGATTCCCCGAGTTCTACCGCAATAAATAATATCCGCTTTCGACGGTCTGATATAATAAAGATATTAAGTTTAATTGAACAAAGCGCGGCCCTCCGCCGCGGCCAGGCCAGAGCGACAGAGTTTCCCGGCGTTATTAATATTTAAACAAAAGCGTCGGCGGAAGCGGCCCGCCTCTTTGTGGCCTGACAAAAAGCTGCGCCCCGGCTCGAATAAAGTCCTGGGAAAGCGTAAGACGTGGCCGTAAATTAATTAGTACCAATTGCGCGCCACGGAAAAAACGAATTCGAGCACGGCTCAACGCGGTTTTGCTTGTTCAATTTGCTCCTTAGTAAATATTCGTTGCCTTTGATTGAACAATGTTTGCAATCATTTTTATTTGGATTTCTATCTTTTTTATTTTATTAAAATCTTCAACTCACGACCTTTAATAAAATTTTCGTTATGGTTCAAACTTTTTGTAATTTTCGAAAAGTAATTTGCATTTTAATTACGTTCCCAATATTTATTTTTATTAAAATTCTTAAACTCACAACTTGTGATAAAATTTCTTTGTTAATTGAATCATCTTCCAAATCTGTTTCAGTGATAAAATCATTTCCAGATTTTCAGGAAGTAATTTGAATATTAATTAGGTTTCCGAATTTTTATCTGTTAATTTTATTTTATTAGAATCTTGAATTCAGGATCTTTGATAAAATTTTCTTTAAGATTCTAAAACCTTCCCAAACTTGTTTCAGTATTAATTTTTTAAAAGTGATTTGAGATTTTACCAGAATTTTAATTTTTATCTAAATATTCTACTTTATTAGAATCATGAATTCAGAATCCTTGATAAAATTTTGTTTTAATCTAAAAACCTTCCCGAACTTGTTTCAGTATTAATTTTCGAAAAGTAATTTAATCTTCAGGGAATATATTATATTAGGAGATGCAGGTAAAGTAGATAGGGCACAGTGTACAGATTCGAAGGTTTATTACACAGAATCGTTAGCATTATGGTGTACCGCGTATATACAATCGATTTCGTGACGAGGGTAACGGTGACTTATCATTCAGGAGATCGTCGAACACCGAAGACGGAAAGCGGGGTATTAGCGACACGTTCAAACTTCTAATCGATTCACCTAATCGCGTTATGTACATACTCGCGTTTCTACTAGCCTCAGACAACAGGTGTTTAACATCTACGAGACCCGAGGACAGTTACAAAAATATATATTACACAACCAGTAGGAGGGAAACGATCGAGAAGATTCCTTTATATTATTCCATACTCGCTACGCCCTCGCGGATCAAAGTTTCTCAGAAATTAGTTCACAACGAAGGGGACTCGTTTCTACCATTGTTTTTTTTATCGACACACACATCCTTAAATAGAGATACAGGGACGAAGTCTTTATATGAAAATACTCGTCAGAGTCGCCTGGGAACAGGAAACGATCTTCGATCCTGAAACGTCACGAGAAATGTCCAACAAAATTATTTTACACTGTTCGATCCAACTTTTTCCAAATCCGATCCTTTCGTACACTTCTTCCAGGTGATTTTCGTCTTAGAGAAATTGTTTTATTCCACGTATCTAGATTGTAGTCGCGCAGTGCCGTGTGAAGTGTGCAACGAGCGTTTGGCCCTCTCCGCGTACGGTTCCGCAGATTTCCTTTGGTACCTCGTCGGCGAGACTCGCGCGTGGTCGCACGAGATTTTCTCCTGTGCTTGTTCCGGGACCTCGTAGATCGTCGGCGACTTCACGTCTCGGGGTCGACGCGGTTTCGCAGCGAACAGGGACGTTGGGACGTCGAGGGTGTCTTTCGTGTTGTACCTCAGGTTGCACCGGCCGCAGTACGCCTCGTCGGGCTCGTCGCCTAAAGCAATTTTAAAGCGTCCTCGTGAATAGAATTTGCCTCGTCGCTATACATGGTGAGGTCATACAAAATAATATTCACTTCTTGAAGAAATGAAGAAAATACAGGAGAGGAAAGAAGGTAGGAACTCAGGTTCAACCAAAAAACCAGAAATAAAGGTACAGTTAGAAATGTAAGAGAATTAAGATTAAACTTACAATTAGTATGAAAGTAGTACAAAGTGAATAAAAGGTAGCGTGAGGGAAAGAGGTATGAGTAGACAGCAGACTTTATACATGTATATTGAAATGGAATGTGCAGAAAATGTGAACGCTGTGCAATTAACAAGACTACGCAGAATGTCAAAAGCTAAATGAATATTTCAGAGCTTCAATGATAAAATAAAAATGTAGTTAAAAACGTGTCTTCTAAACTAATACCACAAATGTTTTATTTTCTATAAATATCTCCTGTCGAAATATGACAGATGAAAAGAAAAAATAGAAATGTGTAATATGCTTTCATCGTGTAAAGGAGGATCAGATGTATTTTAATTGACTCACCCTGTATAAATATTTAGCATATTGTATTAATATTATCTCACCGATTGGCCCCTTGGTTGGAATGTCCGCGCGGTCGTCGAATCTGCACCCCTTCGGTGGTTCTATCTTCTTTTTCGGTGTTAAGTTGCCACAGCGGTTGCACTTTCTCGACCTGTTCAAATCGGCATCCAACAGTCGATCGATGTCCGGTTTCGTGCGAGCTCGTCGAGGCATCTGGATCGTCAGATCGTTGTACTGATCGGGATCGTTCCTCGACGGCGACCAATTATGGTAGTCCGTGTTCTTCCGTCTCGTCGGACTCCTCGCCGACGTTCGGACGAAGTCTTCTTCTGATAAGGGCTCAGGTATCTCATGCTCGGTCACGTTATGGTAGTACCTGGATGTCCCAAGGATCACTCATTCAGGGAAGGAATTAAACGAAAGGATTTGTACACCTGACCCTCGTTACATGGTGTTTTTATACACGATTTTAAAGCCACGATTTTCATTAACATGATTCATTCTGAATTGCACGGTTTTTTTTATAACGATTTATTATTCACATTTATTTATTCACAATTACACGATTTTTTTTTAAACGATTCATTCGTAATTCGAAAATTGGTCAGGTGCATAAGTACTAAAAGTAATTCTCGATTTGTTAAGATTCTTGTATCTACTTGTGTATGTTATAGTCAGCAAAGCAATGTTATCATTGTTATCAATACTGTCAATTCGTATTACGTAGTTCCATTCTGTAATCGAATCAAGACACGAGAATACAAGGAATATTATCACAATAAGGATTCAAATTGGGATAAAAACCAAAGCAAAAAGAATCAATTTCTTTGGGAACGAAAATATAAAAATCGTAGGTCTCTTAGCAAGTGGCAAGAACTGAATTGATAAAACTTTCGATTTAAGCAACAGTGGGAGTTGTAAAGAAAATAAATTTTTTAAACGACTTTCCTTTACTCGATTTTAACTTTTTCTTTGTAAAAAAAGAGTCAGATACTTTTAAATTGTGTGAAATGGGAAGCAGAGGAAATTTAGTTTACCTGGCGGATGACGGATGATTTTGCATAGCCATGCGTTGCTGGCAACGATGTTTCTGCTCCATGGCTCTCCATCGCTGCTGCTGCTGCTG
>SMSR01015732.1:60528-95810 GCA_019453355.1 Ceratina japonica
GGTGCTCAATAAAATTTTTGCTTACCAATCAAAATGAAAGAAATACAAGCAAATCCTTCTTCAAACTATACATATAAGTAAACTACAGAATTCGTGCATACAAAAGAAATACACATTTCAATATTAACAAAATCAACATTTATATATAGTACAAAAACACACATTTATTTATGTATTTATTTTTATCTGAATAGACATAGAACCTCTAAATTATTTAGGAAGGATCCAATTACTTGCACGACTCATGCGAGATCAATTCTTTTTTTTATAGGATCTATTTATAAAAATCTAAAAATAAATAAATATATGTACTTTTATACTATAAAAAAGAATTCTTTCCTACAACAGACCTTTCAAAAACTAGTTTGTTCCATTACGTGCAATACTCTGAAAGAAAATTCGTCAAAAATGTGAAACATTTTCAATCTCCATTATAATAGCTCCTTAAAGGAAGCAATCAATTTTTCCAGAAATGCCCCAACTGAATGTATCATATTTTCAACCTGTAATTCCTTCCTCAACGTCCTCCTCGCCGTTGTCCTCCGCGAAGTTCTCCAATGCCTCGTATTTGATCTTCTCGATATTTCCCAGCTCGTCGTCGAAGTGGGCTTTCCTGGTCGTCGGGGAGCTCGAGTATTTATCCCTGGGGGCCTTCCAATGGCACTGCACGTGCGACAAGTCGGTATCGTGAAGCGACGTGTACTTCGAGTACATCGGATTCGAAAAAACGTTCCTCTGCGGCTTGTAAGTAGTCGACGCGGAATAGTAGCTCGTCACCGCGTCCGGATTCCTTAAGAACAATCCCCGTGGGATAGGGAACCCTCGAGATGTTTCATCAACGGGCGACGATTACTTACTTGCTGCTCCTAGCAACTGGAAACGATTGACTCCTCCTCTGCGGATGTTTCCAACACGTGTCGGGCGTATCTCTCGCCTCGAGATACGACTGGGGCACGTATTTCAGTTTGTAATTCTCTATTTGTTTCATCGTCGGTGCTTCGCCGTTCATTTATCCGCGAGAAAGTAGTCGTCGAACTTCCCTTTCACTTTTGCACTTAATCGACGAGCGTCTTTCAGTATCTCAACATCGCGCGAAGATAAGACCTAAACGGCACCGATAGGACAACGAGAAACTAGCCAGTGATCTGCCTTTTCTTAAAGATCTTATCAATTAACGCACTGAGTCTTAGAAAATTTCTTATCGAAGCACCACCAGTCTCGCCTCTTCCTCGGAGTCCTCATAAATCTACAACTTGTACTCTTCCATTCCTCATGTTCCACCCAAACGAATCGTTGAAACGAAACTCACAGTAAACGAAAGGTATAGAGTTATAAGAAACCGGGAGACGCACGTAAGAATCGTTCCTGGTCGATCAGGCTCTCGTTGGACGCGAGTCTAACATGTTTCAGAGTCGGGGAACGAAAGGAACGAGGAAACGAAGCGGCGCGTCTCAGTCAAGGGGCGGCGAGAACTGTTTTCACCATTTGTCGGCCTCGTTGCTGTCTTCGTGCTCCAGCGAGGAGTTCAGCGACCGCTGGAACTCGTGCACCCTCTGGCTCTGCTGCTCGTGGTGGTGTTTCCGCCACTTGATCCGCCGATTCTGGAACCAGACCTTCACCTGGGCCTCGGTCAGCCTGAGTGCGTGCGCCAGGTAAAGCCTCTCGGGTCCGACCATGTACTGTTGCCGCGCGAACTCTCCCTCCAGCCGCTCCAGTTGCTCCGCGGTGAATATCGTACGCACCCTCTTCAGCTTGCCGCCGCCGCCGGAACACGAACTCGACCCGCCGTTCTTCGTTCCGCTTTCCTGACCTAAGACCAACCGGCTTTCATGAAGAATTACTTGTATTCAATGAATCAAGGAATATTAGATGGGATTAATACAAAAATGAGGAATGTAATAAATTCTTCTTGAACCAATCTTGAGGGCAGTTTCTATGCAGAGAAATTTTAAAGGGTGATTCTACAATTCAGACTGAGATAAAAATCAAGAATGAGAAGATCGTGTTTGGAGCTTCATTTTTTAATTATAAGCGATTAAAGATTACTCAGACATTGCACTGATTTTTTAATATATGATATAATAAATAATTAATATAATAGATAAACCTTCCAGAAAAAATATTAACGATTGAAATAAAGCATGAATAATTGAAGATTTGGATACTTGACATTCATCATGATGTTTGCAGAGGTTACAATAATGTCATAAAGAAAACTATATTATATATATTCTTCGTACCTTAAAATTTGGATAACGTAGAACGTAGAGGATCCAAAAAATGTTCAGATCGAATCGAAAAGAATTTGGAATATTTGTTAGCTCTCACCAAGAGGCTGACAAGAATTTTGTGAATCGTGAGCACGACGGTACAAGGATTTTCTAGCTAAACTATCATCGCACTGTTTGCATTTGTTTTTAAAGGAACTGAAGTTAATTGAAAGAGGATAGCTGTCATGACTTTTACTGTCATCACTAATACAATGTACATACATACATACGAATTAATGAATCCACTGTCGCGGTCGTGACAGTGAGACAGTCAAGTTCTCGTTTACTATTATGATTAGAATGTGGATTTTTATACATCTATAATAAATATGATGAATACTCAATTTACAGAAGCATAGAAAATATTGTAAGCAAACTAGATGCTATAACAATCAAATTAAAAATTAAAATATACATATTTCACACAAACATATTTAACGATACGATTCACATTAATACATTATAGTATTCTATTTATATTTAATAATCTATTATAATGTATTAACGTTGTGGTATTCTATTTATATTTAATAATCNTTCATTTTTTAATTATAAGCGATTAAAGATTACTCAGACATTGCACTGAGTTTTTAATACATAATATAATAAATAATTGATATAATAGATAAACCTTTCAGAAAAAATATTGAAGATTGAAATAAAGCATGAATAATTGAAGATTTGAATACTTGACATTCATCATGATGTTTGCAGAGGTTACAATAATGTCATAAAGAAAACTATATTATACATATTCTTCGTACCTTAAAATTTTAATAACGTAGAACGTAGAGAGTCCAAAAAATGTTCAGATCGAATCGAAAAGAATTTGGAATATTTGTTAGCTCTCACCAAGAGGCTGACAAGAATTTTGTAAATCGTGAGCACGACGGTACAAGGATTTTCTAGCTAAACTATCATCGCACTGTTTGCATTTGTTTTTAAAGGAACTGAAGTTAATTGAAAGAGGATAGCTGTCATGACTTTTACTGTCGTCACTAATACAATATGACTTTTACTGTCGTACGTATGTACATACGAATCAATGAATCCACTGTCGTGGTCGTGACAGTGAGACAGTCAAGTTCTCGTTTACTATTATGATTAGAATGTGGATTTTTATACATCTATAATAAATATGATGAATACTCAATTTACAGAAGAATAGAAAATATTGTAAGCAAACTAGATGCTATAACAATCGAATTAAAAATTAAAATATACATATTTCACACAAACATATTTAACGATACGATTCACATTAGTCACAGTATTCTATTTATATTTAATAATCTATTATAATGTATTAACGTTGTGGTATTCTATTTATATTTAATAATCTACTATAATATGTATTAACGTTGTGGTATTGTATAAATTGAGCAACGGTGCTCAATAAAATTTTTGCTTACCAATCAAAATGAAAGAAATACAAGCAAATCCTTCTTCAAACTATACATATGTATAAGTAAACTACAGAATTCATGCATACAGAAGAAATACACATTTCAATATTAACAAAATCAACATTTATGTAAACCTTCTTTTAAGTTGATACCATGAATATCGTATTTCGCGTAAAAGTTCGCATATAATTAATGAAATAGCAAATACCCTGATGCTTCCTGTACTGTTGCTGTTGACTCCGTTTCTCCCTGGGATTATTCCTCAAGCCAAGAATCGCGTCGATGGTAAAAGACTTCGCCTGCTGTTGCTGTTGCTGCTGAGAGTGCTGCATCTGCGTGATCGAATGGGGATGCGACAACTGGGTCGACAAATTCTGCGCCGATAAATCAGTCCCGAGTAAATGCGACCGTCTCATCCTCTCCAACGCGATCGCCTCCAATTCCTGGTTCCTCGGCTGCATCTGCATGCCCTTCAAGTCGCCGTGCTCCAAAATCGGCGGAGTCTCAAGCAAACCGGAACCACCCCGCAATCTTTCCAACGCGAAGTTACCGATATGACTGTCTCGCATTCTGTCCAACGACAGATTGAACTCCTTCATCCGGTCGAGGTTGTAATTCTTCAGCAAACTAAAGTCTTTGATGTCCTTCTCGGACACAGCGAAGTTCAGATCCTTGCTGTACCTGTCAAGTGACAGCGCCGCGTGAACGTTCTTCTGCCTGGCCTCGCGGAGGTTGAACAACAAATCCTTGGCCGTCGGATTCTTGGTCCTGCACAAATTACTAGTATCCAAAGCCTCGTCGTTCTCACTGGATCTGTCCAACGGGTAAGCCATGTCGTTGAGACCACCGACGTAACCGAACTCCTTTCCTTTATTCAACGTCATCGGCACGTTCCTGTTATTCTCGAACTCGTCGAAACGAACGGACGCACGTCTCGGCTCCAGAGACAAATGGAAATCCTTCGGCTCGATCGCGGTGTCTTCTTTAATTTTCTCCACAGACAGATTCAATTCTTTGATACGTTCGTAATCTTGGAACGCTCGTAACTGACTCTCGGAGTGGCTGCTCTCGCTTCTGCAATCGGATAGATCCTCGACGGTCAGTCTTCCCGACGGGTCGTTCGGCTCCATAATCGTCCGCGATATTCTTCGTAAAGCTCGTCCCCCAGGATTGCAATTATACCGAACGTCTATCTAAGATGTCTCCGCACAATCGAAACAAATCTCATGAGAAGTCACTCCACGATCCATCCATAGTTCTGCCGGCAAGTCCGAACCACCACTTTGACGCGAACGACTCGTATTCGGGGACGTACGCGAATGGCACCGCGGGGAGGAACCGCGCTGCGTGCCCGATACCGCAAAGGCGACACGCGGACAGAAGAGGGGCCAAAAACACGGGGGAACCGAACTGGAGCAATGACGAGAGGCTCGCAGGATGGCCGGATCCCGCGCTGGCGCCGCGCAGCGTCCCAGGATAATGATGTCAGGCACGAGGATCACCGCTATCAGAGAGGATTGGCCAGCGGAACTAAGGATATCCCGGCTAATGATCCCGTACGTGACGAGGGGGGTATTCACCCCCGCGCGGATCCGCCGTGCCCTCCGCCCCGCCGCGCGCGCGGGCCCCCCCGCCCGCCCCTCGAACGGCCGTGCTCGCCACTCCACTCGGCAATCAGTCCGACGTTGTGTTTCACCTCTGCAACCCCCAAATGGACCGCAGAACACCCCCTCGCGGCGGTCAATATTTTTTCGTTCGACCCGGGGTAGTTGACGATGCGGCTGCTCCGCGGGTTCTCATTCGCCGGGTGTTACCATCACCACGTATCCACGGCCACGCCCAGCACGCGGCGCCGTGGGGGTTGTTTGCGGGGGAGTCTGTTACTTTTTTCCAACCCTCCGCCCGATGCCGGCGAGGAAGCCGGCTCGAGCCAGCTCTCAAGACCCTTTCTTCCTCCGGCTCCTAGGCCTGCTCCCCGTCCCCGTTCATCGCCCATTAATAAGCTTTCCCTCGGTGTAGGTACGGCCGCGCGGTGCCCTTCCTCCCCTCCTTCCTTCCTTTCCTTCCTTCCTGGCTTCCTGCCTTCCTTCCTTCCTTCCTTGCTGCCCGTCGCACGGACGCGGGACAGAGGTTTTTGAAGGGGGTGGAACAAGACTCGAACGGGGATGGAGAAAGTGTCTCGCGTCTTCTCGACTCGATTGTCTGCGTTCGTCGACGATGTCATCCGTGTCTAAGATGTTCCCGGTAATTAGGTAGCCGCGTTCTAATGATGATGAGGTCGTTTAATTTTGTCCCGGTGATCTTTCTTGCCCTCCGCCACCGGATTGAGATAGTCGACCCCGTCGCTGATGAATTCACTGGGTCGAGGATGATTCCGTCTCTGGTTTCCAGAAATCTACGCAATCGGGCTCGTTTGATTTTTTTAGAGAAAGTGAATTCCATCCGGCGAGAATTTTATGAGACTAAATTTATCGTTAGTATTATTGTTATTACTGCTTTAAACGAGGATAAGCTCTTAAGAATATGCAAAGGACAGCAAAAAAAATGTGACTTTAAGATAGTAACAGTAAATGATACAAATATGAACTTAAAAATAAAATGAATAATAAAAAATAAACTGAAGAACAGAAAATAAGTGATAAAGATAAAAATTATCTAATTTAATTCGAATTGCAAAATAAACTTATGAACATGAGGAATGATACAATGAGGAACGAATGGACAAATTTTAATTAAGGAAAGACATGATGGAAAGTAATGGTAATTAGGGGTGAAACAATTCTGGGATGTTGAGAAAAACAAATAATTGTGAAGATGTTATTTATGGAATCCTGAACGTCGTAAACTGTCATTGTTTATTGATTTCCTTAAAGCTGACGCAAATACGGTTCGCCTAATTGCCCCTTTCTAACCTGAAACTTCATCCGCAATCCCCTCATTAAACGTTGACGGGTATGCCGGAATTTCACTGCCTCGAAAACCTCTGAGAAGCTTATGCTCAAGGGCAAGAGCTTAATTACGACCATGCTTTATGTCATCTTCACGTTTCTTTCCCTCAACCCTGTTTTATTACCCCTTTCTTACATCGTCTCACATAATTCATTATAATGTATTATGCTATAGACATCATTATTAATTTTCTTATTATTTCTTAATCTAATGAGATCTATTTTTCATAGAATGCATTGTTCTATCATTTTTTTAATAAGCAGGCAGAGTTTGGTAGACAGTAAGTGTTCGCTATTCAGATCAGCTACGTGAAAGGTTACGCGGTGCTATTATGAAGTTAAAATTGAGCTATAAATCCTAAATTTACTTCGACCACGTCTAGCATACTTTGGAAACCGAACAATACATCCGCATAATTGCATCGTATATTTCCTCCTGACAAGTATTCAAAATCTGCTGCACTGGAAATATACGTTATATGAAATAAAATAGAATTTGTAGAGTCAGGGATGAATTATAACATTTTTATTACTGAATAAGCGTAGTAAAATTGTTTCATTGAATTCTTCTTGCTTGTTCAATTTCATGGTACGATTTAATTTCAATTTTAAATTTTCTTTAGGAACGTTCACAGAAATTCTATCTCAATTTTTTGCCTGCTAGTTGTATGAGGGGTAAAATCTCTGCCAAGAGTTTGACATCTATTAAAAAANTGACGGGTATGCCGGAATTTCACTGCCTCGAAAACCTCTGAGAAGCTTATGCTCAAGGGCAAGAGCTTAATTACGACCATGCTTTATGTCATCTTCACGTTTCTTTCCCTCAACCCTGTTTTATTACCCCTTTCTTACATCGTCTCACATAATTCATTATAATGTATTATGCTATAGACATCATTATTAATTTTCTTATTATTTCTTAATCTAATGAGATCTATTTTTCATAGAATGCATTGTTCTATCATTTTTTTAATAAGCAGGCAGAGTTTGGTAGACAGTAAGTGTTCGCTATTCAGATCAGCTACGTGAAAGGTTACGCGGTGCTATTATGAAGTTAAAATTGAGCTATAAATCCTAAATTTACTTCGACCACGTCTAGCATACTTTGGAAACCGAACAATACATCCGCATAATTGCATCGTATATTTCCTCCTGACAAGTATTCAAAATCTGCTCTACTGGAAATATACGTTATATGAAATAAAACAGAATTTGCAGAGTCAGGGATGAGAGAGAGAGAGAGAGAGAGAGAGAGAGAATTATAACATTTTTATTACTGAATAAGCGTAGTAAAATTGTTTCATTGAATTCTTCTTGCTTGTTCAATTTCATGGTACGATTTAATTTCAATTTTAAATTTTCTTTAGGAACGTTCACAGAAATTCTATCTCAATTTTTTGCCTGCTAGTTGTATGAGGGGTAAAATCTCTGCCAAGAGTTTGACATCTATTAAAAAAACTGTGTCCAATATTTGATTCATCAAATCATTGTTACATTCATATTTTGTTATAAATGAAATCAAAATTCTATCTTTCCGCATGAAATTTAATAAGCTTGCAAATTTCTAAATTTTTGTACAATGTTTTATTAGTATAATATCTAATAACTGTTAAAATTTCGATGCTTTCTCATTATTTTTATGTAAGGGTTCGCACATCCTTAAATTACATTCAGATTGTTATTAGACTTTCTACTGGTGCGAGTATCGAAATAGAATCAGCGACGAATGTTTAAAGTGAACGGTGGCAGAGGCGGCCGAGGACGTGGAGAGGGTTGGAAAGAATTTCTATTGAAGCACCGATATCTACTACCCACCCCAGTTCACGAGCCCGGGCCAAATGACTTGCGACTCACCCTTATTACGGCCGAAAATTTATCACGGAAATTTCGGCGAGTATTTTACCCGGATAATTGCTACGCTTTATAAGAGCCGCCCTTACGAGCCAATATAGAAGACGTAGACGACGGAGTTTCGTTCGAAATTTCCCTTCGTCTTTAATTAGACGTCGCGTCGTCGCCTTAACCCCCTCCGTGTTAAAAATGAACACGGATGGACGAACGATTTCATTTTGGCCGCGGAACTGCTTCGAATTTCTTCCTCATCGAATTGCTGCTTCGAATTTTGTTCTTTTATTCCCAACTCCAAATAATCTGAGTTTCTCTGAGAAGTTAGGTGAATTAGTTTACTGAATAATGTGGAAGATAATTTGGGGAAAATTAAAATTGGTAGATATATGGCAAGGAAACAAGTGTTTACAACATTTTTATCTGGACTTGTAATGAAAATTTGAACAACATATTTTGAGAATTTATATGAGATTAGTAAATTGAGTAAAGAAAATCTGTGATGAACTGGTACTAAACGAGATTGCGCCACAATGCCAGCAACAATCGTTACACTGGAAGATGCAATTCGAAGGCAATGTCTCGCAATTCCAAATTATATGTTACGCAATATTGTCATATCATTACGCCAACGTTATCATCTTTCTTTGGAAAATGGTATTTAGAAATCAATTTGATCATTTATGAACAGGCATTAATCTATAAAATTGATTCAATTAAATTCATATATGTATACGTTAATAAATACTTTAATCAGACTTAAATATGTATATGGATCATAAAATATAACTACATTTTTTGGGACATCCTCCATTTACGAAATCTTCAATATCTTTCAAGTACCATAACTTAGACACTTATTTTTAATTCATTAAATACTTTTCTAAGTATTATAAATATTTGTATTCTACACATACATTATGAAATGTATGCATAATTATAAATATTTGTATTCTACACATACATTACGAAATGTATGCATAATAATTAGTAGTCGGCAAATTAAAGACAACGAGGGATGATAGTATACATTAGAAATCGTATAACTTTTCCCAGAAATTGTACAACCAGAACAGCTTTAACATAAGAACATTTACCTATTGCCTCATCTAAGAGGATGCCGGTCATATCACAGGGAAGAGGCTGGCCGTGCACGACATCGTCGGTGCTCAAATTGACTCGGCCCGGTTAACCTGGATCAATACCTCTTCACAATCAGTTACGTCCCCGTATCGGGCCAGGGTCCTCGATCATCGACGGGATCATTAACGTAGCAAAACGAGCCCCGTAATTTGGCCCCGGAAATCGGGCTGGCGACGCCGCCAAAAATCCGCAAATATGCGCATCGCGTCTCCGAACCTCCGCGCCCCCGGCCACTTCCAATGTAGATGTCACGGGGAAAACGCATACAAAACTGACGGGGGCGGAAGGGGGAGCGGGACCGGTCCACGTTTCCCGGCGCGCATTCTGTTGCCTTACCAACCCCTCATACCGTGCGCGATATTAAAGCGAGGGCAATTAGCGGTGGGGGTTGCGAACCCCGTGGGTGGCGAGCCGAGGACGACAGTTGCAACCCGGACTGGTGGGGCTGTCTTGGATATGATTGGCTGTCAGAAGGGTTAATCCCGGGAACGGCCACACCCTGCCGCGTCTCAATCCACCCCCGCAGCGATCCCCCCAGGAGCGGATGGCCGACGGACGCACGGTGTGCGTCTCCCGAGATCCGGCCGCGGTGGATTGATTGAGATGTTCGTCGCGGACCGAGATGAAAATCTCCTTGATGGACTCTGCGCCCGTAAGGCCCGCAGGTAAGTTCAGTTTCGAGCTCCTTATTGATTCACTTCGTATCCTCGCGGACTACAAAGAGAAATGCTGCTTTTGAAAATATCTTCCAGCTTGTAATTTTTCTTAAAAATAGTAAAAATTGTTAAATGTTTCATACGCGTTGATATTAAGTTGAGTTTCACTGATTGACTTCTTATTCTTGCGGATTGTAAGAAAATGTTCTTAAAAAATGTCTTCAAAATTGTTGATTGCCTCATATACGATATTAAGTCGAACTTCGAAGTTCAAATTGATTCACTCTTTAGTCTTGTGGATTATAAGTCAAATGCTGCTTTGAGAAAATATTTTCCTACTTGTGAAAATTGTTGATTGCTTCGTACATGATATTATGTCGAACTTCGAGGTTCAAATTTTTTCTCTCCTTATTCTTATGGGTTATAAATTAAATGCTGCTTTTAAAAAATATTTTCCAGCTTGGAAAAATTGCTGAGTGCCTCATAGTTTATACTGCTATCAAATTGAGCTTCAAGGTTCTCAGTAATTCATTTCTTATCCTAATGAATTACAAAGGAAATGATACTTTTAAAAAATATCTCATCTTAAAAAATTCTAAAAATCGTTGAATGCTTCACACATATTGATATTAAATTCAGTTTTGAGCTTTTTATTAATCTATATATTAAGAATGTATTTTTTTATTAATCTATAATATTAAATGCTTGTATTATGATAACTATTTTTTATATCAATTTACTTTTATCTGTGTCCATTCACGTTGTTGATCTGATATTTTATTATAAAAAGTTGCACGATGGGTTAGAATGCTTAGTTAACTCTGATCGGAAGCGATGATGTAAAATTAGGTAGAACTATGCACTGTAAGTGCGTTCTCAAAATGAATTTCGCGTTTAATCAACGTGTCATAGAGCCAGGAAATTAGAGAATGTTACCGGAACATAGTCAGGGATTAAATTATCTGATTAGTTTATGAACCTAGCGGTTCTGTACGCTGCGCTGTTTATAACAACGACTGATTCGAAAATTATGTTTCGAAAACTGATTTAAAGTTGCCTGAGCCATGAAGTCTCTACTCTAAAAAATAGCTAATGAGTAGAAATTTTTACATGATCAAAAATCAGGTCTTTTACTATAATAACTTTTAGAATAACTTTTATTTTATCGCAAAATTTCTAAAATTTTGCACAGTGTTTCGTTAATATAATATTTAATAACTTAAAATTTGAAACGTAATTGTTTTTATTTAAGGGCTTAAATACTTTCGTAATATTTACGACATAATTTTCGGTATAAAAAAATACATGAAACAGTTTTGAAGTCGACATGTTCAGATTTAGAAAGAGTAAGTAAATTCCGGTTTAACAACGGCTCAATAATAGGATAAAATACGCGTACAAGAGAGGATTCCTCGTCTAATGGCGGACGCGTAATAAAAATCCTCCTCTAAAGACAAAGGGGGGAAAGAAAGAGCGGCGGGCGGGCAGAAAAATGGGAATTCTTCGTCCGGAAGATCAAAAGACCGGATGATAACATCGCCCACCCAGTATACGAATAATACTGTTTAATCCCGTTGCGAATAGATTTCGAGTGCACTACTACTCTTAAACGACTTCTAAAGGACTATCGGCCCGCTCGAATTTTAAGTTACGCCCTTAATCTCCCACGGTTTACACACCGATCCCACTGGAGCTTTTCACTTTATCGAGTTCCCAACGATCACCGACTAGTGCAGGCTCGCTAACGGTTTCAAAACGATAATTACGGAATGTTTACAGACAACTGAATCATCCTGTTACGTCCGATCGGCTCTATTACGTTTTACGTTACAATACATTTTCCCTCGGCTGACAAGTGCGACGAGGCCTGCAGCTGGACATTATTTCCACCGGACAATGGATGTACGTTTGAACACTCTTGTTTCTTTACCACAGTCTACTGTTGTTCCCCGAACGATGTGGCCACCACGGAAGCGTATTTTCGAAAGGGAAACGCGTGGTTGCAAGATACGCTGCTGGAGCAAACGGAAGCGCGCCTATCCATCGCAGGTCGTTTACGACGCGTACGGAGATGCCTGGGTCAAGGCGATCCCCAACGTCCTCTGCGTGGGAGTCACACCCATGTAAGTATCGTATTTATTATAATTAAAACCCTCGAAGCATTCGTTGCTGGAAAATAATTGTTTTCGCTTGTAAAAATTGAGGATTGATTTTATTACACGGAAAATGGAATAAAAGTGATTCGGCTCTCTGTTGGAATTATTTTATTACTCGGCGCAACGATATTTGTTTTTCGAGCTTTTTTGTTAATTAAATTTTTACCTCCTCTTGGCGGAAATTTAAATATTTCATATTAGGTCCCCTTTGCAATTTGTGACTTTGTAAAAATTCCGCAGTGTTTCAATCGTTTAACAATCGTCGATTGAATTTTTTTTCTGATAAAAAACAGTGAGTGATAATTGATGGGACTTAAATTGTTTCTCTGATGTTTCCATTTGTCAGTTACGTTGAAAATATTCGTCAGGCATTGAAGATCGACGAGAACAATTTTTCTTAAATTATCGCAATTATTATTTTAATGATACTATAGTTATTATTGCATCGGATTTTATTGTTAGTACAGGTGCGCGATGACGGAGGAGAGAGGGAATAGCGGATTTATCTTGTTTCAGCGAATTACTCTTATCATTTTTATTGCCGACAAAAAAATATGACAAAGCTAATATTAAAATTTTTCCGCGGTGAATGTGAATTATATAATTTTTACTGGAAGGTTGAATTCCTCAAAGTGTACATGCGTGACTCAAAGAGAAGGGAAATACATATAATAACTAGACTGCAGGTTTTTATTTAAAGTAAAACATTCATAATATCAGTTCGAAAGTTGCATTTCACATAGACATTTAATTATCATCTAAACATTATAATAAGCACTCATCCTTTAATCTTTTGTATATCTTTAAACATGGCAAGCATTCTTTATATTTATTGCAGATACGATTTTTCCATAAATCCATAAAATTCACAATGTAATAATGACACTGTATTCTAAAATTAGCATTAAATATAAGTATAGCAGTTTTACAGTAGACTAAATTCTAGTTGTTCAAAACTCGATCATTAATGACTTGTTATATGATTAATATATGAAGGCATTAAATGATAATATCTGAGGGTATTGCATTTTTCTATAACTCAACATGAAAATCCAGTTTTCAGAAAAGATTTTTGTCCCTTTAGAGAAGCAAAACATAAAAAAAAACTCATACAGAAATAAAAATTGATTATATAAAATTCCTAATGTTTATACATTTGTTATTTGTTGAATAATTGAATAAGTTCTTCACTCATACGTGAAAGGTGAAAATTGGGCGCGCTNATAACTCAAGATGAAAATCCAGTTTTCAGAAAAGATTTTTGTCCCTTTAAAGAAGCAGAACATAAAAAAACCCATAGAGAAATAAAAATTGATTATATAAAATTCCTAATGTTTATACATTTGTTATTTGTTGAATAATTGAATAAGTTCTTCACTCATACGTGAAAGGTGAAAATTGGGCGCGCTAGGAAAAAATTGTGGGTGCCCCTACTCCCTACTATGAGTAATACAAGGGCGTAAGACCACCGATGTAGTGTTTCCACTTGGAGAACATTTAGTGTGTTGTGGTGGGTGCTCAGTTCCACAGTTTCGCGCGCGCTATGCACACGAAGCAAAAACTTACTAACTTACGCATTCAATGAAGAATCGAACAGAAAGTGTTTTTTGTGATATCGATACTGTTAACTAGGAAATTAATAAACTAATTGTAAGATTAGACAAAACAAATATTAATAATGTCAATATTAAATGGCACATTTTGTATTGTCTTAAAATACAACGAACTGAACGAAATTTTCTTGTTATTGGGACTGCAAGTATAAAAATCCTCCTGTTAAGAGAGGAAATTTACTTCTACTATTGTAACCAAAAAACGAAACAGTTGATCATTGAAAACTTTTGAGATTTTTGAACTTGTGATTTTTAATAAAATGATGGCTGATCTCGTGAAGCTGAGACGCCGTCGTAGGAGAGTATCAAGAAGACCTTCGTTTAAATCAGTGGATAGTAAGAAAATAGCATCAGAAATTGTGAGAACAACTGATGCCACACAGTACAGAAGAAAATATATAATAAACAAAGAGTTGTCAATTATAACTGACAGCAAACCTGTTTCCGACTTGGAAAAGTCTATCGTTCGAACAAAGTTAAATAGAAACAACCTTAAGAAGAATGTTAATAAATCTAGGAATAATCTTAACAACTGTGTCATAGTGGACATTGAAGAGAAACTCGTAACGCCAACCTTGAAGAATTTGAATCGCGATCCAGAAAGCGTGAAGACGAATATCGTAGCTGACAACAGAAATTACAAACTGAAGTGCAATATCTGGTATTCAAAAATCCGACGAGTTTTGGGAACTACGCGAAACAAGATTTATCCTTCTGGGATGACTGGGTGAGTGAGTAAGAGAACAAATATTGATAAGAAGATTGATAATAAGATTAATTCGTAATTACATTCAACACTGATTAAAAATGTAGTCATCAAATGATCAAAAATAGTAATAGTAAAGAATATAAGAGCTAATTCCTTATCAATTCTATTAATCCAGTTTTTTTCATTTATACAAGAAATTATCAATTATCAAAAATGTCTAATAGCCTGCGAATGTNAGAATTTGAATCGCGATCCAGAAAGCGTGAAGACGAATATCGTAGCTGAAAATAGGAATTACAAACTGAAGTGCAATATCTGGTATTCAAAAATCCGACGAGTTTTGGGAACTACGCGAAACAAGATTTATCCTTCCGGGATGACTGGGTGAGTGAGTAAGAGAACAAATAATGATAAGAAGGTTGATAATAAGATTAATTCGTAATTACATTCAACACTGATTAAAAATGTAGTCATCAAATGATCAAAAACAGTAATAGTAAAGAATATAAGAGCTAATTCCTTATCAATTCTATTAATCCAGTTTTTTTTCATTTATACAAGAAATTATCAATTATCAAAAATGTCTAATAGCCTGCGAATATTTAAATAATTTTAGGAACATGATATTCAACAATACATAAATAATTAAAAAATATCCAAAGTAAAATACAACAATATTTATATATAAAAATAATATAATTTATATAAAGCATGATCGAAAGCATAACAGAAAGCATGAACGTCCGCGGTCTAATTATGACCCTATGCTTACAGAATCGTATGAATGAATCATGGTAACTTGGATCAATAGGGTGTCTATTGTTATCCTTGTTACACTCGCGTTAATGTATACGAAATTCATGCATGGAGTGTTGCACCTTTTCGACGCAGTCACCCGTGATTGGTGTAAATAATTCAATTAACAAAACCATTTTCTATTTACGTTCAGCAATTGGACAAAACGTTCAAACATTCTAATATCGTCTAACAAACTACAGTTTGGCCCTCTGTATAGTGAATAGATAAAAGCGTCGACGGATGTAACTTATGATAAGGCACTTCTCACGGTTTTAAGAGACCGTGCACGTGGCAAGGGAGTTTAAAGACCCTCGGGACTCGGTACGACGACGACGCGCTGGAAAAGCCCGGTATCCGTTGTTTATGCAGGGAAACAACCTGTGCGTAGGTGACTCATCCCAGTAAATGACAGCGTGCCGTAACGCTTGCGTGCGCCCGCCGCCCACAATGATAGCTCAAATTGTACATTGGGAACATTTAATTTCACCTCGAACAGAGAATTTCCGATTCACTCGAAAGAAAAAAAGAATCTAGTCATTAGAAATTCTTAAGGAGATTTAATGAAATGATCGAAGATTTGCAATTTGGTTTATTATAATTCATGAATATTTCATTACTACTAGCCTCCCTGTCGCGGTTTCGTCCGCAATAATTATCCTACATGTATGCATGGAATTCAAAGTATATGAAATTCCTCTAAATCATGAAAAAAGAAAAAGATTTAATCAAATGATCCAAGACTTATATTTTGTAAAATTTTGTAATTTCGAATGTCATAATTCTTGAATATTTTAAAATTAAACTCTCTCTCTCTCTTTTAATATTAAAGACGATCATTGAAGGATGTTCGGTCTTGTTTAGAAACTAAAGATAATTTCGATCACAATTCATCGAACGATGCAGCACACAAAGGATTACCGTCCCATGCATGCCGATAATACGAAACGTCGTACTCAAAAATGCGCCAGCCCTCACGGAGTATTCCTTTGTATTCATTGAATGACTAAATATTCATAAAATAGTAAGAACTTCTAGTTGAATAAAAATTAATAACAAGTAATAATAAAAAAAAAACAGTCTCTTAAAGGAAACTATCTACTCATTAGATTTAATTTTCTAAATTGACAAACGAGTTTCACTTTGCATAAAAGTTTGCAATTCACATAACTTACAAGCAATGAAGAGCAGTGATAGCAAATCTTGGGGAGAGAATCGTACCACCACACTGAGGTTCAATTAAGTCGGAAATCTGAATCTATATAATAATTATCATCATTATATTCACTATATTATACGATTGTATCTCAAAGCTAGTTAAATCTTATTTTACCGCGAATGGCGCATCTTTTATTTCAACTGCGTGACCTCCAAAAATTTTCGCCACCGCTTTGCAAGAAGCGGCTGCTACATTTATCGTAATGATAATATCTGCGGGGACGGTATTTTATTATTCCATAAATTCAGAAACTGTAAATCTAGGAACGAAATGAAAACTCACGTATTAAGGTGGATTTTGCGACCATTCCTGCGAGCGGCTGGCACGAGTGTCTTTAATAAATCTGCGTGAAAAACAGAACGCTTTGCATCTTCGGAAACAGTATATATCGCGCGGCGATGCATTTAGCGAATGTAAAAGAGAAAAAACTGGAAAATTATTGTTGCCATTATCTGTAAGAGCGGGTACTAGATAAGTCAAAAACCTTAAAGATAAGTCACGTTGTTTCACTGATTTATGTCGACATCCTAACGCAGCTTCAGGAATTATACGGTTTTTTACACGATAAGAATTTTACTAAAAACTGTGTCCTGATAATAAAATTTTTTATTATAGAAATATATTGTAATTTATCTTCTTCTACGTACACATATAAAATAGAAAAGTGTGTGTGTATCTGTGCACGTGTTCAACCCCGTGAAGAGGAGAGAAAATGAATTTTATTAAACGTTTGATGTAAAACATAGAAAAGTATATACGTATGTGAGTATGTAATCCATCTATAGGAAAAGGGAACGTGCCATAAGCATGCCGAGTGCAGTTAGCATAAATATAAGTAAATAATAAATATAATTCTTGGTACATCGTCTCAACATAATTACAAAATTTCATACTTTGGAATTTTTTAATAAATAATAAGTAAAAATGTTGTGGTATTAGATTTTTAGAAATTTTAAAAAAGGACACGAGCGAAATACAATTTTTAGATAGTAATTAATAAATAATAGTAATACATTGTATTAATAAATAGAGAAATCTAACAGAACTTATAATATAAAAAGAGGTAATTTATTTATGAAAAATAAGTTCTGCTCGATAATTATTATTCCTACAATGTAACAAATGGTAAATAAGGAGAGGGGGAGCAATTAAAATCCCATTAATGTGAGTCAAGAACAATTTTTATTTCAATACGCTTCAGTTCAGTATAATTAAACTACGTTCAACACTATTATTTATTTTCAAGGATTTTTACATCCTTCATCGTAATTAAATAATTTTCATTCTCATGATTTCGCTAGAATATTTTATTTGTCTACAACAGATTCGATGGACTATTGTGGTCCAGGGGTACTCGTTGTTACAAGGGTATTCATCCATTCCTCAGTAATTTCGTCATTTGTAACATTGTCAGAGCAGAACAACGAAGAAACGAAGCCAATCGTTTGCATGACCATCGATACCAATAGCAGATCATCAGCGAGAAGACCCAACATGTTTTTTTCCTCTGCGCTTTCCCGTTTGCTCAAATTATTCATTGATTTCATCAAACTGTTCAAAGAATCGTCCACGTCTTTGACCATTTCTGTACAAAGAAAAAATAAGTTAAATTTCATAACAGAATTAAATAAAATAACAAATGAAACAATGAGAATGATCTTAGTGACCTGATTTGGAACGAGCGTACATTTCTGTACTATCTGGGTTTGAATCATCGTCACCATTCGATTCCTCTAATCCTGAACCTGGAATCGGTTTGTCCGTAGGAGGACCATCGCCATTGACGTGGAGGTCCAACAATTTGGTCATCCAACTCATCAGGGATGTTAAGACGTTCACGTGGCCCTGCCAGGCCTCGTTGAAAGTGTCCTTCATGCCCATCGCGAAGAACTTCTCGAAATCAACCGCAGAACGGTGCAGTCTCTTCATGGTACCAAACGTTTTAAGAAGTATCCCTTTCTTATACGTTCCCAAGGCTTTCAAGTCTTCCTTGTACCTGATTATTAAAACATATTTAATGAAATTAGAGAATAAGAATTCTATTAATAGAAATAATTGTATCAACCTTTTCATGGCCTTTTTATTCTTCTTGGCTAACTTTAACGACTTTTTCACCTTCTTTTGGCCATTTTCGTAGATACTGGCGTATTGGCATAATTCATCCACGAACCTGCGTCCCCTTTCGGTTTTCGATAAAGTTTCGCCGAGATCGTCGACAGCTCGATGCAACGGAGATCGTGTCGATATTTTTTTATCCAAAAGCTTCTCGAAAACGTACCTCGTCTTTCTTTTCATCTTCTTCGGGANCGTCGACAGCTCGATGCAACGGAGATCGTGTCGATATTTTTTTATCCAACAGCTTCTCGAAAACGTACTTCGTCTTTCTTTTCATTTTCTTCGGAATCTTTTTAAAGCTTTTGCAAGAGACCTCCACTTTCCCGTGGTTATCCTGAATCTTGCAGTCGCTCAATTGCCGGATCGCCTTCGTCCACGATTTCACTTCGATCTCGTACGTTGCATTGTTCGGTTCTTCTGTAGGATCGTTCAAGCAAGTTTCGAGCGCCCGCAGTTCGTTCATGCATTCGTCGAAATTGATTCTCTGTTCTGTCATCGCCATGAAGCAAAGGTAGATCTGCCAGGGTTTGTGCTTGCCTTGTTTCAGCAGGGCATTTTGTTTCGGAATTTTACTTATCTTGGATTTTATGGTGTTGAATCTAGATTTTGACATATTTTTTAACAAATTTAATACTGCTTGTCCCAAGTTGAAAGACTGTTTATTCGTCTTCCTGCTCGCCATTTCTAGTAGACATTGAACTAGGTTCTCGCTCAAATCTGATGCATCCTTCACTACACCTAAGTATTCGAATCCGAAGTTCTTTTTCTGAAATTTAATTCATAATTAATTATGCAATTTCAGTTTTTTCGTTTCTGGACTTATTAATTTAATATGTAGTTGTATGATCAAAAATGTCTCGATGTGTTAAACATTTCTATGAACAGAGATCTTCACTGTTCATCACCATTTTTCATAAGCGAAATTCAATAAACAAAAAATTTGCTTTATCATATTTATTTTAATTCATATGATTTTAACCCATTTAATTTAATTCCAAACCTTATTTCTGTGCGAGGTCGCGTTTCCATTCCCTAAATACCCTTCGTACGTCGAACTAGCTTCGTTGATGACGTTGCTCAAATCCTGCACCAAGTAGGCGCTTTGTAACAAAGTTTCGGAATACCAATCCTCGGACAAGGAATCGTCGTTAGCGTCCTGTTTGTATAATTGTACCGAAGTAGTTAATCCACAATCACTAGCGAGATCAGNTTCGTACGTCGAACTAGCTTCGTTGATGACGTTGCTCAAATCCTGCACCAAGTAGGCGCTTTGTAACAAAGTTTCGGAATACCAATCCTCGGACAAGGAATCGTCGTTAGTGTCCTGTTTGTATAATTGTACCGAACTAGTTAATCCACAATCACTAGCGAGATCCGCGATCCTTTTCCGCGCGCAAGTGCATATCCCTCGGATCGACGATTGCAAATCATTAGCCGACGTTGATCTCAATATAATTGGTTGATTAACCGGCACCGCCAGCTTTGAGAAAAAGTATTGAATTGTTTTCTCCAACTGCGGCACTTGTTCGGGATTGACCAGCACGAACTCGTTAGAATTTGTTTGCGAGCTCCTGCTCGATATCGAAGAATTGTTTGGACCAGAAATTGAAAATGGTACGATTAAACCTGCGAGGAAATGTACGAAAACGTGCGTGTAATTAGTGAATTAAAATACGACCGAGTCCTCACGATTTTTACTCACTTAAAGAGAAAAGGAACAAAACCGGTTTGAAAAACATGATGGAAATAAATGTGTTTCTGCTCTGACGAAGTGCATTATTTCAGTGTTTTATACTCTACTGTATATAAAAGTTCTTTCTGACACTTTCGATAATTCATTATGAAATATTGCTCCTTTTTCGCGCGAGTATATGTCCTCAGTCGTTTTTAACTACATTTGAGATTAGATCGTTGCGTCGAATTAGATATAATACCTCGTAAACGGTGTTACGTGGACAGTTTCAATAAATTTTCAATGAAACATTAGGAAATTAAAAAAACAAGTAAAAGCTCGCTTAAGAATAGGACAGGAGATATTTGAGGTAAGAAAATAAACAATTTTGAAGTTTAATTCTTTACAAAAAGAAATTCGGAAACTAACAATTGAATTTAAACTNAAATAAATGTGTTTCTGCTCTGACGAAGTGCATTATTTCAGTGTTTTATACTCTACTGTATATAAAAGTTCTTTCTGACACTTTCGATAATTCATTATGAAATATTGCTCCTTTTTCGCGCGAGTATATGTCCTCAGTCGTTTTTAACTACATTTGAGATTAGATCGTTGCGTCGAATTAGATATAATACCTCGTAAACGGTGTTACGTGGACAGTTTCAATAAATTTTCAATGAAACATTAGGAAATTAAAAAAACAAGTAAAAGCTCGCTTAAGAATAGGACAGGAGATATTTGAGGTAAGAAAATAAACAATTTTGAAGTTTAATTCTTTACAAAAAGAAATTCGGAAACTAACAATTGAATTTAAACTCTGAATTAAGATAGAATCGAATTAATCACTAAATTTCAATTCTCAAATTAGATTTTAATTTGGCTAATTGAGAGTTGAAAGTCAATTGTTAATTAGATTTTCTCTTAAAATCTAATTGTTAATTGGCGTCCAACTGAATTAAAGAGTTAATCGATTTCCTGCAATCCTGTTATAGAGCGGTTAACTCCGCTCGTCCTCCCACGTCCTAATCCTGCCCACATCCATAAACCTTCGAACTAATATTAACTTATTCTAAATAAATTACACAATGACATTCTTCGTTATAAATTGTCTTTATTTCTTTATAATGGCATAATTACATAATTGTGAATGAAGAACAATGTACAAATGTAACAAATCGGGATTACCAAACGAAGGATCATCGACTTTCAACAGGATGCCAACGACACTTGATGACTTTTGCCTGAAATCGTCTAAGTAACCCAAATCATTCGTTGGCAACGATTTACTATTTCCTCTCGACTATACCTGACGTATAAAACAATCTCGTGATCTCATTACGATGACAAGCTGCCTCAGTCATTATTGACTCACTGATATTATTCAAGATTCACGGCGCCATCAAAAGACTAAGCCATTTTGGTACCAAATGACCTTGGATCCAATGTATTGCATCCAACAACTTAACAAACAATAAAACACTTTCTATTACCTTGAAGTTCAATTAAATGGAATTAAAAAAAGAAAAGAGACATTTTTTCTTATTAAAGAATAAAAGAAAGGCAAAAATAAGTCTATGTAGGTGAGTAAATATTGATGTCTGTAAGCAGCCGCCCTCTACTGGCTGGAAGCGTCGGTGTATGGATTGCTTAGGCGTGTTACTTGCGACGATACTTGCTGTGTGCTCGAAGTTGACCTGCCGGCTCGTTAAGGTCGAGCCGTTCACCAAAATTTCTGGCACCGCTTACTTAATAGCGATTCGCGATTCGCTTTTGTGCCGTTAGAAAAGTGACGTTCGCCTCTCGAAGAGGAAGCAAAAGCACTGGGGAATCAGTGTAGGAATGTTGTGAATCTCACCTGACCGTGAAGAAGACACCTGACAGGATGGACGAGGAGACGATGTGGAAGGATTTCTACCATAAGATCGTGACGGAGAAGGAAGCGAAGGAAAAGGAGAAGCAAGAGGACTCGGAGCACGAGGCAAGGTAGACAGTGAAACCACTGGAACTGGTATTGCTTAACTGACTCCAAAATCCGTGAAATCCGTCAAATCCCGTCTGTAATACTACTCACAGTTAAATAAACTCGGATGTACTTATGCAAATAATTATTCAACGCTTGTGCAAATTAACATGGTTTAACGAAAATCACTACAGAAATTCTTGTAACATATTTTTAATATAAATCATTTGATCACGTGCTGGTGCGGAGATAGAAATCCGATCTGCAGAATGTTTATTTCTTTCGTTCTGGGATTGTACCGCAGTCTCGGCGAATCGATTGATTCCGTCTTGGCTATAGTTCTTTAATGCGGGGCAATTTCCGAGCCGAGATAGGAGAAAAACTTGTCCCCATTCACAGAATCATTCAGATGTAAATTCGACTTGAAGACGGAGTCTGCGTCAATGTGATGACTCACAGTTATTGCCAATGCGAATTGTGCGGGATAAAAACGGTTGTAGGTGATCTAACGGCGGGTTACGCCTTTTCCGGTTTCGAAATTCTTCCGAACAATTGTCTTATCTTTCTCCAGGAATTTATAATGCAAACACTGTGTCCGCGTCTCGGTTGGTAGCGCGTGATTTACCGGTTCTTGCTGCTAAGCCAGCGCCGGTTTACTACCGTGCTTCACGAGATTACAAACTAAAATGCTCGGACGCGTTGCTTGCATGCGCGTGCTATTTATAAAATGAGACTAATTCGAGTCACAGAACATCTGCAGAGGAATTGCTGCACCGGGTCTCGGGACTACGTAACCGGCTGCCGAGATCCGTGACTCAAGGTCGCCTTTTCGTGACTTACAATTAAGTACCGTTCTATGCCATGGACCAATCAATGAAGCATAATAGAGTCGTAACTTTCTATAGTTTGTTAATATTACGCATCGAATCTAGTTCAGTATATACTCACGAATAAGTTCAATAATCAATTTTCATTTCATTGGTGTCGATCAAGACTCAAAAATAATAATCTTGCAGTGATTATATTTAAAAAGTGGTAACTTTATACAAACTCGGAATGAGTACTTGCAGGCTTCGAAATGATACTTATAAGTACTCTGATGTTAAAAGAAATCAAATTTCTCATAAGTTTGCCCGAATTTTGGAAATAAGAATTGCAGTCAGTTTTAAATACTTTACTTATTAAATTCATAACTATTTAAGTATAATTTTTCATTTACAATACTTGGTTTCGGTATTTGGTGGTATTTGTGGTAATTGGTATTTCTTTTTATTTGGTACTAATTGGTATCTCTTTTTATTTGGTGGTAATTAGTATTTCTTTTTATGTTCGTGATATTTCCTGATTTTGAAAATACTCTTTGTTGTCTGTACATAAAAATTTTCATTGTCTTTAAACAAATCCTCGTAATTACTATAATAATGTGTATTAATTGAAAGAGGTGCGCATATATTATTCAAATATGTCACGCGAGGAGCAATTTGGGTAAAAAACATACAAAGGAGAATTCGTCTCCTGAATACAGATACCTTGGGAATTGTATAGTCGAGGTAGAAACTGGACTCTTGTATTCAACGTGGTTTCCTTAAACGGTGAAGGAAGAGACGTGTCCGCGGTGTTAATTAATTCTTTTATGATGTCTCAGCTGTTGCGTAGCCGACACAAGAATAGCAATACAAATAAGGAAACCATTATAATGTGTCTCAAAGCTGACCTACGTAACGTGTATTCCAAACATAATTACACTGTTTATTCATCTTTATATGTAAATGAACCCGTACGATCATGTCCGATAGCTTTTAAGAAAATTAATCCTCGTAATCATTAGTTGGCAATTAAAAAAATTGTAAGACGTAACAATAATTCTGCGCATAATGGTAGACCGGAGATAAAGCGACAATTAACAATTGTAATGATAGCGTAGTCGCGAATCTGCTCTGCTGAATTCCCCGAGTTACTTAATTTCCCATGGGTCAGCGAGAAATCTAGATTGGTGAATGCGTCATTGAAAGCGCCGGGAATTCCTCCTTTCTGCTGGCTGTACATACACGCATCATCAATGAGGAAAACAAGTTACGAGCGTCAAGCCGTAAGTATCGTAGGTGAATGTCCAGCTGTATTAGGAATGAATGTTTTAAAAGAGGTTGAAGAATAATAAGTGTCGGGGGATCCTTTATCTTGTTATATTAGAAATGAATGTTTTAAGAGAGGTTGAAGGATAACAAGTATTGAGGAATACTCTGCCCAGTTGTATTAGAAATGAATATTTTAAAAGAGGTTGAAAGATAATCAATGTTGAGGACTCCTGTGTCCAGTTATATTAGAAATGAACGTTTTAAAAGAAAGTTGAAAGATAATCAGTGTTGAGAACTTCTCTGCCCAGTTATATTAGAAATGAACATTTTAAAAGAGGTTGAAGGATAATAAGCGTTGAAGAATCCTCTTTTATAGTTATATGAAAAATTAACATTTTAAAATGTGTAAAAGAACAATAAATGTCGAGGAATCACTTATCGATCCATATTATAACTGCACATGTTAAAAAAGGTCGAAGAACAATAAATATTGAAGAATCCTCTTGTCCTGTTATATCAAAAAGTAACATTTAAAAAATAAATATTGGAGAACCCGTGTAACATGTTTTGTTGCGAATAAATTTTATCAATAAAACACAATGTAACAGACGAATAAAAAATTGTATTCGATATAACCTTCAGACCACCACAAAAAAAAAGTATAACGTAATCATTGGATGACCTCCTCGAATCCCAAACATTCGTATTGGAAATATTACTTTTCAATTCGTTTTGTTTACGAGATACTGACTTATCTCGAGATAAATGAAACATCGCAATTCCTATTCACGTGACGATTTCTACTTATTGAATTTTCTTTCTATGATTTATTTTCAGTAGAAATTATGATGTGAACAGAAATTAGGATATTTGCTTTATTTACCCTTCTAGAACCATAAGAAATAAGTATAAGTATACAAAACTACTGTCTTGGAATAAAAGATCTATCATGTTTTTCATTCTCACGTAATTCGCAAATTGTAATGCGAACGTTCGCGGAAAACGTGAAAACACGTAGTCAGGCGCGAAGTCTAATTACGAGGCGGATTAAATCGGTTTAAGTTTTGAAAATAAAACGATTGAGATCTATGAAGGCCGAGTTACATAATCGGAGACCTTGTGCCTCTTGCCCTCAGACAACGTTCTAATCTCAGATAAACCGATATATTAACATTACCATATAATTCAACTTCGTAACTCCAGTTATCAAACTTTTTATCAATTTCGTAACTCCAATCAAACTTCTTATCACTTATCGTTGGTCAAAAGTTTGTACTCGAACTGAGCTGAGCTTGCGACGGCCTGGCTGCAACGTGAAATGACAAAAGTAAAAAGCTCGGACGTATTTTCGAGTGTCGATGTTTGCGGCGTGCCGAGGAGAGGAATGCAACACGGTGAATCACGTGCCCGCCACTTGGGTTAAAAATAAAAAGACATCGGTTTGAAGAAGAATAGCATATAGCTGGGAAAATAAAGAAATTGAGAGTGACGCAAGGCTGGTCTCCCACTTCTTATTTCGCTCTGCAACTCTTTTTACTTCTTTTTCGCACATATCCGATTTAAAAACAATTGAAAGCTATAAATACATTTTTTTGAACTGGAACGATGGGTTTCCTTGAAATCTGAAATAGAATCTTGGGGAATCCAGATTCGTGCGGTCAATATGACTCGCCGCACGTATCTCTTGCAGTGGTTTCAACAAACGTGATTCACGTCAGTCACGTTTCCCCGCAGATTATTAACTGCACATCATTAATTCCACGCACGGTGTTTGCAAATTATTAATAATAGGCAGAGTGGATGCCAAAGTTCAGTAATTAATAATTCAAACAAACCATAAGTACAGCAACCACTTGTCATTAAATTCAAATTGTTAAACTAGATTTATGTAACAAAATATCGTTACATAATAAATTTTTATAATACGTTAGAGAATCTCCACTTGTGCTAAAATCCCATAAATATGAGCCCATGAGCTCATAAATAAAAACAATGACTAAGTTTATTTTCAAGAATGTTAATAAGTATTAAATATGACATTAATAAAAGACTAAGAAAAGTTTTAAGAATTTTGCGAGGCTATTAAGAAAGTTATTATATCTTGAATCCTTATAGATTAGGCAAATTGTAATAAAATTTTTAGTATATACTTAACTGATATAAAAGTTCAATAAGACGTTGCTTAAAAATTTTATTGCACGACACACTAAAAAATCTAAATAAAAAAATTAAAAAAGCATCCTTTGGCAGAGATCTTCAATCTCACAGTAACTTCCAGTCTTTTGTTTGCAATGCTTGAATGACATATAATATTCCAACTTGATTTATTAATTATTAGTTAGAATCAAAACTTTTTATTCGTGCAATTAAAATTTCATTTCAATATCCTCCTGTCAATCTGCCAGAGCATCACTGCTACTATATTATTTTCGAGCTAATAATGATGTATCTAGAATTTTTATTCAGCTATACATTGTTCTACCAATGAAGTTACAGAAGCACTGCCAGTGTCCTCGACGTCTCACGTCGTTATGAATACTGAGATGCAAAGAGATATATGAATTCCTTACAGCAACATTAAAAATATTTTGCTTCCTACGTTCCTAGCAATATGACTTCGCTATATAATTATATATTTTGTTATATGAACTCAGACTTAAGAATCATAATATTTTTGCAATATAATTAGCATGATTGAAAGATATAAAGAAAACTCTCTCGTTACAACATAAAATAACTTCACACTCACGCTTTCTAATAATAAGCGAAGTGTAAATTGTTACGACACGTAATACTTTGCGTATTTATTTGCAATTATAATTGAGAGATTGTAGGTCAGTTAAGTAATCCTGACGACTTGGAAATAGTCTGTTTATGGTATCAGTAATAATGACGATAATCTCGGTGCAATTTAAACTGGGAAATTTCAATGTCTGTTGACGGGGATCTCGCGTCCTGCCTCCTACTTCCTTCCGTGTCTCCTGGAGTCCTCCAGCAGTTGTTGGTCAGACATGCCACGGCTAACACGTTTCTATATCAGTGTCCCATTCTACTGCGGGGAGATCAAATCTCTCGGCGAAGTGAACCGAACGTTATACATACATTGTGGATATAATATAAAATCGTAGGATTATTATAAAGAGACTTCTTATTTTATTTGTGCAGTTCGTCGATTTCCGTGAAGAATATTTATTTGCAAAAGTACGTGATAGAATATCGTTGCGATTACGATTGATGAACTTAATCTAACGTATCAATCTGTGCAATTATGTCCCACGTCCTTCTTCCTTGCAAATACGAATTAAAAACCGATTAAAATACGGAATCACGCAAAAACGATAATTCCTCGGGAAGATTATTTCTGGAAAATAGCAGTGAACAAATTGGTGGTGGTGCGATCGGTGCGCAGAGATTTTCCGCTCTCGCAGGAAATATCAATCGTTGTCTTGTGCGTCGTCTTCTGTGGTCTGTTTTGTGTTCCTCCGGTGTCGAGTTTAAGAAGACGGTTCTATGTTTCTCTTTCGAAGGACGGAGGCACGAAAAATGGCGCATTTCGAAAAGCTGGACGAGCAGCACCCTTACCTCGCGATTGCCGCCGCCCGAATGTGGCAAAACCCGGAAACGAAGCCGGTGACCACGGCGAGATTCTTTTGGAAATTCGCTGCGTTCAACTTCATTCATAAAAGGTGAAGAAGCGTGTTATACCGCCGGTTGCTTAGTAACGCAACGCCCGCGTCCCACGCAAACAGAGTTGGCGACTTTCTCTGTCAATAACAGCGATACTATTTTTGCATCACTTTGTTCGTGCGACAAAAATATTAAGCGTTATAAGAAAGTAGAAAAAATACCCAAGAGTTTAGCTTCAAACTGCTTGCAGTTTCATGCAAACATTTGAATGTGTTATCAGATTTTTTCTGAGCTTCATTAATAATGCAATTCTTTTATATGAAAATTTGAAGGGACATAATTAATGAAGCTGCCAATGACTGACCATAAAAATCAGCCATTATAAACTCGGTGTTTTTTTTAAATCTATTACATCTAAGCATTTAGTGTAGTTGCTTGCATCTTTATGCAAATTAATCTGTTAGCAGATTGCGTTTATTCTGTGCTTCAATAATAACGCAACGTTTTTGTATGAAAATTTGAAGTAGCGAGGCTGCCAATGATTGGCTGTAAGAATGAGCTATTATACACTCGGTGGTTTTTACTAGCTTCTTATTTAGCACAATTAGCGAGAACGACTAGTTGGAAGCACCGAAGTCATGTGGCATTGCAATAACACTGCGCGAACACGGCAAAAGAATTCAGCTTGAAACTTAGAGCACGTATTATGTGCTCTGAGGCTTGGAAAGACCAGCCTTTATCGTTTATCACAAGAGTTTCATACTTCATCCATCACTTTTAACCTCTCGCTTTGTGTAATCTTCATATACTTGGAAACAGTGACACGCGATGATTGCACTTTCTTGAATTCACCTTTTTATCTTCTGGTTTTAGAGTTCAAGAGTCTGATGGTGGTTTCTTCGAAAATCTCGGCACGCTGTTGGCCGAGAAAGTGCGGGCGCAGGAACAAGCGGAAGGGCCGCTTCCGAAGAAGAAAGATGAGGTCCAGGAAGCGGAAGAGGACGACGATTTAAGCGAGAGTAGCATCGAGGAGCCTGTCGATGCACTCTTGGAAACTGACAGCGACAGGGATGAAAACGAGCACGCCACGAATTTCTTGGCTGAATCCATGGGCTGGAACGTGAGTTACAATTATTTATTTTTTTATGTATTTTGTGAACAAGTTTCTATGGAATTTCTCTGATTATGTGACCGAATATAATTAAATATAATATTATTTAATAAAGTACATCCTTTTGAGAACAAATTGAATTGAATATATTCGATGTATATTATTGAACACACCAAATGTTTAATTCAATTTGCTCTTATGAATGTGATGGACATTATTAAATTATATTATATCTAAATATATGTATATTAGCAAATATAATGAATATTCAATTGCTCTAAAATAATTGATAGGTATCATTAAATAATATTATACATAAGTATATTCAAATATCGAATATTCAATTCAATTTGCTTTAAAATTTGACGAAGCTCTCAAATAGCCACGGCGTATTTTAGCTACCTTCGAATCGGCTGTAAAATCGTCGATCCACGCGTCCCAAATAGATTTGTTAATCTGAATAACCAAACGTCGGAGTTCTCGAGTGTTTCTTTTCTTGGAAATACTATCGATACATGCGGATGCATCTTTTGACGCGTGATCGAACGACTTAGAATATTTTGATAACGTTGACTGCGTCAGTAGTCAGTACTGGAATAAGGGATGGCCTGTTCGGGGCCACTAGCAACGTTTTACGCTTATGCAACGTTCGCTGAAGATGTTATGAGAACCAGATGGATGAAGACGTGGGAAAGTATCCTGGACATATGATCAAAGATAGTCAGTCATACATTGTAAATGTCAAGATAAGATTTAATTCCTCTCCAGATCTTTTAATTCAATTTTCCGTTCCATTTAATACACAAGACCATCAATTAACGAAAGTGATTTATTAATAATATAGTCAGTCAGACATTGTAAATGTCAAAATAAGATTTAATTCCTCTCCAGATCTTTTAATTCAATTCTCCGTTCCATTTAATACAAAAGAGCATTAATTATCGAAAATGATTTATTAATAATGTAATTAATAGATTGTAGATGTTTATGCGAATTTTAAATAATTTAAAGAAACACACATTATGCATTGATATGTAAAGAAAATATTTAAAGTAAAATACAATTTATAATATTCAGAGGAGAAACCTAATTTTTATATGCAATTTTTATATTTCTTTAATTTCATTTGTGAAAATAGGAATTTGCATATAAATCTGCTGTCCAATGATTAAAATGTCGAGGAAGAAATCCATCGTATTGGCTGATGCATTATATTGTAGGAATATTGACTAACTATTTCTGGATATCATGTCATTAACTATTTATTCCGATATTCCAATGAATTATGATAGTGTAATACGTTGCAATCTAATTCACAGTTCATTCACATGAATCATAAGTTATGAAAGAATAAATTGTCTAAATTCTGTTAGTTTTAACTGGTTGGATCATTAATTTAAATACGAAGTTTTTATATCGACAGTTTTCAATGTAATAGTTCATATATTATTTAATTTCAAAGCATCGAATGTATTCGGTTCTTTTTTCTTGAAAAATCTCGAAGTCCTTTTTACAGAAAACAAAATAAAAGTCGAATATACTTACAAGTATTACTTCCCTTTTCCAAAATACTTGTAAGAAGTTCGAAACTACGAACTTACATAGATACAATTATACTTAGAACTTCTGTTTTTATTATACTATTATTAACACTATATTAATTCTATTTTTCGAAGTACTTAGAGAGAGTTCGAATTCAATCAATTAGAGTTCGAACCCATTTGCGAGGTACTTGACCCCATCGGCATTATGCATTATCTTTGAAAATGAATCCAATCCCCGCGTCGCGACGGAGGTACAAAAAGAGAGAACAATGGAGAGAGGGAACGGGACCATGTGAATGCATTAATTATGTCACCGATACGCGCTCGCGCTTGTCGCGGGGTGTTATCCTCGAAGCTCAATGAGCAGTTAAGCTCAATTTGAAACGCGACTCTGGTTTTGTACCATAGCCAGCGTGTGACGCTAGTTGAATCGTCGACGTCGACGGCTACGACTTCTGATCTCTCGGTCCGTCTATTCCTGGCAGTATGCTACTCGCCACCGTCAAGCTCCTTTCAGGCTGACCAGCCACCGCCGTTATCCTGCCCGCGTCCCTTCGTTTCGGACACTTCCAGTGATCGCAAAATTAAAAACCAAATGACTCGAAATCCGACAAACATTTCCTAAAATTCGTGAAAGAAAATTCTCAGAAAGAAAACTTTGTCGAAGGAAGGAATCGATCGAGATTCTACATTATGTTAATTGATTCTAAAAATAAATTAATCAGTATAAAAAAAACAGTTCTTAATTTACAAAAATAAAAGTTGTGTGTGAATGACACAGGAAAAGGACTTTGCCTCGTGTTAGTGAGTGAACAAACGTTTCAGACTTGATTTTCTAATTAGTCTTCTGACTCTTAATTAAAATTCTTCTATTATTAAAGTTGAAGTGTGGTGATGGTAGGTTGAGAAATGTCTAGGTGACCGGAAACGGTGAGATTGAAGGTATGCGAGGCTGATCAGATTCATTAGGCCGGGATGCGGCGATCGCGGTTTCCGCCCCAGGGGATAAGCAGACGTATTGTGTGGCAATTGTCCGATTGTGTCTTATTTGTTGGCCATTGAGGCGCAGATGGTCGCTCATCGAAAAGTCGGCGCGGTAATAAAAATAAATCAAACCTATCGCGAGGAGGCCGGGTTGGGCAATCGCCTTCGGTCCTGTACCATAAAAAATTGGCAGACTGTCAGCCGCGTGGTTTCATTCTTTATCAGAATTCGCAGAAAGAAATACCACAAAAATATCTGCAATTCAAAAGAAGAAAGAACTCATACTGTTTCAAGAATATAGAAAAAAAAATTCTCAGGAATCCCCCCAAATTCAATTGGGATATTTTAATGAATTAAATAAAAAATAAAATTATATGGAACGATTTATCTAAAAATTCTGATCACTCCATTATTACTCATTCAATACGTGGTTAATCTGTTGATTGTTCTGAGGTTCTCATAAAACTTTATTTTTATTGAAGTCTTGAAACAGTGAGAGTCTTCCAATGTCCGCAGCAGTAAATGAAGGGGGGCTCGCCGTTTCCTAAATTAATTGGTTCCCGCGACGAAATAGGCGCAACGAGTGCGTGGGCAGGTGGATCTAGACGAACTTGCATAATGCATGTATGTATTTCGAAAATCGGGCCTGGCTTCAGAGGTCGGCTCGACGATGTTGCTCGTCTACGCGTGCTTCCTCGGTCAATCAGCTAATTGTCGTGGTATATCAATTTTCATTGGGCGCAATTGCGCGAACATACATACACGCATTGTGGTTGCACTTGCCCCGTAGGTCGGTTCAAACAGGATACGGCATAGTTTCCCTCCGTGCAGATTCATTCCCTTCCTTTCGACCTTTTCATTGGCCTCCTAACAGATTAGGCATTGAACCATTTTTTTATTGTTTAATTAAAATAATTTTTTAATAGGTAGCTCTTCTTTTTTTAATGATTTTTATATAAAACGATATAGAACAATTGGGATTAAATATTGCTCGATTATGCTGATGAGGCTAATGATAATGTTCCTCTTTAATTCTCTATTGGTCTGTTCATGGATTCGGCATTGAATCATTTTTTATTGTTTGATTAAAATAATTGTGCAATAGGTAACAGCTCTTCTTTTTTTAATGATTGATTTCCGGTTTTAAAAAATCTTTAATTGGCATTAAATATCACTGGATTCGGTTAATAAATCCATTGTTAGTCTTTCTTTCAAGTTTTCCATTGGCCTATTGACAAATTTGTCATTGACCTTTTTATTATCTGACTAAAACATTTGGCAACAGGAAAAAACTCTAATCTTTGTAATGACTGATTCTTAGTTTGAGAGAACGTTCAATAGACATTGAATATTACAGGCTTATCCCAACAAAGCCATTGTTAGTCTTNTACACGCATTGTGGTTGCACTTGCCCCGTAGGTCGGTTCAAACAGGATACGGCATAGTTTCCCTCCGTGCAGATTCATTCCCTTCCTTTCGACCTTTTCATTGGCCTCCTAACAGATTAGGCATTGAACCATTTTTTTATTGTTTAATTAAAATAATTTTTTAATAGGTAGCTCTTCTTTTTTTAATGATTTTTATATAAAACGATATAGAACAATTGGGATTAAATATTGCTCGATTATGCTGATGAGGCTAATGATAATGTTCCTCTTTAATTCTCTATTGGTCTGTTCATGGATTCGGCATTGAATCATTTTTTATTGTTTGATTAAAATAATTGTGCAATAGGTAACAGCTCTTCTTTTTTTAATGATTGATTTCCGGTTTTAAAAAATCTTTAATTGGCATTAAATATCACTGGATTCGGTTAATAAATCCATTGTTAGTCTTTCTTTCAAGTTTTCCATTGGCCTATTAACAAATTTGTCATTGACCTTTTTATTATGTGATTAAAACATTTCGCAACAAGAAGTAACTCTATCTTTGTAATGATTGATTTGCTTTTTAAGAAAATGATTGGCATTAAATATCGTTCGATTATACTACCAATAAGGCCAATGTTAGAATGCGTACATACAAATAAATGGAATTTCATTGTCAGAGTCAATTGCCTTTGGCAACTGTTATTACACGTAGTCGATGTTAAAGGCTGTGGCCCAGTTTTCGCGAGTCTCAGTGACCTGCTGATCCAAACTGATCTTCCATCTTTTACACGTAGTTAATTCACGTGATGTATATGTTTGTTTAGTTCCCCTTGTTCTCCTGTTCAAATTAAAGGAAAAAAAAAAGGAAATAAATTTTAGGGAGACTTCAGCAGTGGAGTTTTTTTTATGCTGAGTTAATCCTCGAACATTTCGCTCTAACTAGGAACGAAGGAGCAACTATTTCGGTTGTTGCGTTCCCGACGTTCCTTTTGAGAGGTCGGTCGAAACAAGCGCTAAAAAAAGAGCGGTAGCCTTAGAAATTTTCCTGATACCCGAAGAACGGAATTAACGATTTCCAACTGGTGAATTACGCAACGAGAAGTGAATTTTGTTCGGCTGGTTATAAATTACCTGCAAGAATTCGTTACATGAATTTATGTTAGCATGTTTCAGTGTTAGATGAAGTAGTGGAATAATTTTAGAAGTGTAAGAAAAATAAGCAAGCTCTAAAGATTTATATCCACTGTGAATCATGTTGTGATTTTTAAGCAGAAAGTAGTGTATGTTCGCCAGCTCTTCTTTAACTAGGGTAGCACAATTCGTTAGATAGACAAAGTCATTTCATAGTAGAGGCTTAAACTAGGTCAATATCATGAGGAACGTGGCAAAAAATTCATTCAAACATCGCAGCGCTCGTAACGAAATGAATTTCCTGCTCAGCTGTTCGAGCTTGACAATGCATGCTTATAAAATGAGGCTTAAAATAAAATGTAAAGATTGGGACAGTGAAGTTTAGCCACCTTCGCGTTTGTGTGCGTTCCCTAGCGGGACACATTGAAATTTCAATATGTATGTATATATCGAAATTTCAATGTGTCCCGCTAGAGAACGCACACAAACACGAAGGTGGCTAAACTTCACTGTCCGCGATTGTACATCGACTTATTTACATTTCACTGCGCAGTATTTATTATAAAAGTAGCAAAATCCTTCGAATTGAAAAATATTAATTTACATATTGGTAGTTTAAGGTGTAGTTCGTTTATGCAGTGCATACGATGCGCCTTAATCAATATCCCTTGTTCGATTAGATCCCTCTCTTCGATTAAGTATATGTGCGGCCGAATAAATATGCGTAGACCAGATAGCAAAGGTCGCGGTCGACGAAGTTCATCTTCGGCTGGCAAAGTGCGACTACACTCATCGATTCTCCGTTTTTCGAACAGTTTGAGTCTCGTCACACGCGGGGCACCTTCGACGCGTTGTTAATCATTTCTCCCAGCTGTCAAACAACTCAGTTTCTAAACATATGCAAAATCATCCGCGATTTAAATACTCAATTTA
>SMSR01015732.1:106009-120623 GCA_019453355.1 Ceratina japonica
CACAATGTATGTATAACGTTCGGTTCACTTCGCCGAGAGATTTGATCTCCCCGCAGTAGAATGGGACACTGATATAGAAACGTGTTAGCCGTGGCATGTCTGACCAACAACTGCTGGAGGACTCCAGGAGACACGGAAGGAAGTAGGAGGCAGGACGCGAGATCCCCGTCAACAGACATTGAAATTTCCCAGTTTAAATTGCACCGAGATTATCGTCATTATTACTGATACCATAAACAGACTATTTCCAAGTCGTCAGGATTACTTAACTGACCTACAATCTCTCAATTATAATTGCAAATAAATACGCAAAGTATTACGTGTCGTAACAATTTACACTTCGCTTATTATTAGAAAGCGTGAGTGTGAAGTTATTTTATGTTGTAACGAGAGAGTTTTCTTTATATCTTTCAATCATGCTAATTATATTGCAAAAATATTATGATTCTTAAGTCTGAGTTCATATAACAAAATATATAATTATATAGCGAAGTCATATTGCTAGGAACGTAGGAAGCAAAATATTTTTAATGTTGCTGTAAGGAATTCATATATCTCTTTGCATCTCAGTATTCATAACGACGTGAGACGTCGAGGACGCTGGCAGTGCTTCTGTAACTTCATTGGTAGAACAATGTATAGCTGAATAAAAATTCTAGATACATCATTATTAGCTCGAAAATAATATAGTAGCAGTGATGCTCTGGCAGATTGACAGGAGGATATTGAAATGAAATTTTAATTGCACGAATAAAAAGTTTTGATTCTAACTAATAATTAATACATCAAGTTGGAATATTATATGTCATTCATCAAACAAAAGACTGGAAGTTACTGTGAGATGGAAGATCTCTGCCAAAGGATGCTTTTTTAATTTTTTATTTAGATTTTTTAGTGTGTCGTGCAATAAAATTTTTAAGCAACGTCTTATTGAACTTTTATATCAGTTAAGTATATACTAAAAATTTTATTACAATTTGCCTAATCTATAAGGATTCAAGATATAATAACTTTCTTAATAGCCTCGCAAAATTCTTAAAACTTTTCTTAGTCTTTTATTAATGTCATATTTAATACTTATTAACATTCTTGAAAATAAACTTAGTCATTGTTTTTATTTATGAGCTCATGGGCTCATATTTATGGGATTTTAGCACAAGTGGAGATTCTCTAACGTATTATAAAAATTTATTATGTAACGATATTTTGTTACATAAATCTAGTTTAACAATTTGAATTTAATGACAAGTGGTTGCTGTACTTATGGTTTGTTTGAATTATTAATTACTGAACTTTGGCATCCACTCTGCCTATTATTAATAATTTGCAAACACCGTGCGTGGAATTAATGATGTGCAGTTAATAATCTGCGGGGAAACGTGACTGACGTGAATCACGTTTGTTGAAACCACTGCAAGAGATACGTGCGGCGAGTCATATTGACCGCACGAATCTGGATTCCCCAAGATTCTATTTCAGATTTCAAGGAAACCCATCGTTCCAGTTCAAAAAAATGTATTTATAGCTTTCAATTGTTTTTAAATCGGATATGTGCGAAAAAGAAGTAAAAAGAGTTGCAGAGCGAAATAAGAAGTGGGAGACCAGCCTTGCGTCACTCTCAATTTCTTTATTTTCCCAGCTATATGCTATTCTTCTTCAAACCGATGTCTTTTTATTTTTAACCCAAGTGGCGGGCACGTGATTCACCGTGTTGCATTCCTCTCCTCGGCACGCCGCAAACATCGACACTCGAAAATACGTCCGAGCTTTTTACTTTTGTCATTTCACGTTGCAGCCAGGCCGTCGCAAGCTCAGCTCAGTTCGAGTACAAACTTTTGACCAACGATAAGTGATAAGAAGTTTGATTGGAGTTACGAAATTGATAAAAAGTTTGATAACTGGAGTTACGAAGTTGAATTATATGGTAATGTTAATATATCGGTTTATCTGAGATTAGAACGTTGTCTGAGGGCAAGAGGCACAAGGTCTCCGATTATGTAACTCGGCCTTCATAGATCTCAATCGTTTTATTTTCAAAACTTAAACCGATTTAATCCGCCTCGCAATTAGACTTCGCGCCTGACTACGTGTTTTCACGTTTTCCGCTAACGTTCGCATTACAATTTGCGAATTACGTGAGAATGAAAAACGTGATAGATCTTTTATTCCAAGGCAGTAGTTTTGTATACTTATATTTATTTCTTATGGCTCTAGAAGGGTAAATAAAGCAAATATCCTAATTTCTGTTCACGTCATAATTTCTACTGGTTCAACTTTGTGTATAAAATTATAGAAAGAAAATTCAATAAGTAGAAATCGTCACGTGAATAGGAATTGCGATGTTTCATTTATCTCGAGATAAGTCAGTATCTCGTAAACAAAACGAATTGAAAAGTAATATTTCCAATACGAATGTTTGGGATTCGAGGGGGTCATCCAATGATTACGTTATACTTTTTTTTTGTGGTGGTCTGAAGGTTATATCGAATACAACTTGATTTTTTATTCGTCTGTTACATTGTGTTTTATTGATAAAATTTATTCGCAACAAAACATGTTACACGGGTTCTGCAATATTTATTTTTTAAATGTTACTTTTTGATATAACAGGACAAGAGGATTCTTCAATATTTGTGCAGTTTTAATATGGATGGATAAATGATTCCTCAACATTTATTGTTCTTTTACACATTCTAAAATATTAATTTTTCATATAACTATAAAAGAGGATTCTTCAACGCTTATTATCCTTCAACCTCTTTTAAAATGTTCATTTCTAATATAACTGGGCAGAGAATTCCTCAACATTTATTATTCTTCAACCTTTCATTCATTTTAAAATATTCATTTTTAATATAATAGGACAAAGAATTCCTCAACACTTATTATTCTTCAACGTTTTTTAAAATATTCATTTATAATACATATAACAGGATACACGATTCATTAGATTCTTCTTTAAAAGAAGATTAAAGGATAATCGGTGTTGAGGAATCAATCGATCCTTTAATCTTCTTTTAAAATATTCATTTCTAATATAACTGGACAGAGGAATCCTCAACATTGATTATCTTTCAACCTCTTTTAAAATATTCATTTCTAATACAACTGGGCAGAGTATTCCTCAATACTTGTTATCCTTCAACCTCTCTTAAAACATTCATTTCTAATATAACANAAGTTACCACTTTTTAAATATAATCACTGCAAGATTATTATTTTTGAGTCTTGATCGACACCAATGAAATGAAAATTGATTATTGAACTTATTCGTGAGTATATACTGAACTAGATTCGATGCGTAATATTAACAAACTATAGAAAGTTACGACTCTATTATGCTTCATTGATTGGTCCATGGCATAGAACGGTACTTAATTGTAAGTCACGAAAAGGCGACCTTGAGTCACGGATCTCGGCAGCCGGTTACGTAGTCCCGAGACCCGGTGCAGCAATTCCTCTGCAGATGTTCTGTGACTCGAATTAGTCTCATTTTATAAATAGCACGCGCATGCAAGCAACGCGTCCGAGCATTTTAGTTTGTAATCTCGTGAAGCACGGTAGTAAACCGGCGCTGGCTTAGCAGCAAGAACCGGTAAATCACGCGCTACCAACCGAGACGCGGACACAGTGTTTGCATTATAAATTCCTGGAGAAAGATAAGACAATTGTTCGGAAGAATTTCGAAACCGGAAAAGGCGTAACCCGCCGTTAGATCACCTACAACCGTTTTTATCCCGCACAATTCGCATTGGCAATAACTGTGAGTCATCACATTGACGCAGACTCCGTCTTCAAGTCGAATTTACATCTGAATGATTCTGTGAATGGGGACAAGTTTTTCTCCTATCTCGGCTCGGAAATTGCCCCGCATTAAAGAACTATAGCCAAGACGGAATCAATCGATTCGCCGAGACTGCGGTACAATCCCAGAACGAAAGAAATAAACATTCTGCAGATCGGATTTCTATCTCCGCACCAGCACGTGATCAAATGATTTATATTAAAAATATGTTACAAGAATTTCTGTAGTGATTTTCGTTAAACCATGTTAATTTGCACAAGCGTTGAATAATTATTTGCATAAGTACATCCGAGTTTATTTAACTGTGAGTAGTATTACAGACGGGATTTGACGGATTTCACGGATTTTGGAGTCAGTTAAGCAATACCAGTTCCAGTGGTTTCACTGTCTACCTTGCCTCGTGCTCCGAGTCCTCTTGCTTCTCCTTTTCCTTCGCTTCCTTCTCCGTCACGATCTTATGGTAGAAATCCTTCCACATCGTCTCCTCGTCCATCCTGTCAGGTGTCTTCTTCACGGTCAGGTGAGATTCACAACANAAAAGGGAAGTAATACTTGTAAGTATATTCGACTTTTATTTTGTTTTCTGTAAAAAGGACTTCGAGATTTTTCAAGAAAAAAGAACCGAATACATTCGATGCTTTGAAATTAAATAATATATGAACTATTACATTGAAAACTGTCGATATAAAAACTTCGTATTTAAATTAATGATCCAACCAGTTAAAACTAACAGAATTTAGACAATTTATTCTTTCATAACTTATGATTCATGTGAATGAACTGTGAATTAGATTGCAACGTATTACACTATCATAATTCATTGGAATATCGGAATAAATAGTTAATGACATGATATCCAGAAATAGTTAGTCAATATTCCTACAATATAATGCATCAGCCAATACGATGGATTTCTTCCTCGACATTTTAATCATTGGACAGCAGATTTATATGCAAATTCCTATTTTCACAAATGAAATTAAAGAAATATAAAAATTGCATATAAAAATTAGGTTTCTCCTCTGAATATTATAAATTGTATTTTACTTTAAATATTTTCTTTACATATCAATGCATAATGTGTGTTTCTTTAAATTATTTAAAATTCGCATAAACATCTACAATCTATTAATTACATTATTAATAAATCATTTTCGATAATTAATGCTCTTTTGTATTAAATGGAACGGAGAATTGAATTAAAAGATCTGGAGAGGAATTAAATCTTATTTTGACATTTACAATGTCTGACTGACTATATTATTAATAAATCACTTTCGTTAATTGATGGTCTTGTGTATTAAATGGAACGGAAAATTGAATTAAAAGATCTGGAGAGGAATTAAATCTTATCTTGACATTTACAATGTATGACTGACTATCTTTGATCATATGTCCAGGATACTTTCCCACGTCTTCATCCATCTGGTTCTCATAACATCTTCAGCGAACGTTGCATAAGCGTAAAACGTTGCTAGTGGCCCCGAACAGGCCATCCCTTATTCCAGTACTGACTACTGACGCAGTCAACGTTATCAAAATATTCTAAGTCGTTCGATCACGCGTCAAAAGATGCATCCGCATGTATCGATAGTATTTCCAAGAAAAGAAACACTCGAGAACTCCGACGTTTGGTTATTCAGATTAACAAATCTATTTGGGACGCGTGGATCGACGATTTTACAGCCGATTCGAAGGTAGCTAAAATACGCCGTGGCTATTTGAGAGCTTCGTCAAATTTTAAAGCAAATTGAATTGAATATTCGATATTTGAATATACTTATGTATAATATTATTTAATGATACCTATCAATTATTTTAGAGCAATTGAATATTCATTATATTTGCTAATATACATATATTTAGATATAATATAATTTAATAATGTCCATCACATTCATAAGAGCAAATTGAATTAAACATTTGGTGTGTTCAATAATATACATCGAATATATTCAATTCAATTTGTTCTCAAAAGGATGTACTTTATTAAATAATATTATATTTAATTATATTCGGTCACATAATCAGAGAAATTCCATAGAAACTTGTTCACAAAATACATAAAAAAATAAATAATTGTAACTCACGTTCCAGCCCATGGATTCAGCCAAGAAATTCGTGGCGTGCTCGTTTTCATCCCTGTCGCTGTCAGTTTCCAAGAGTGCATCGACAGGCTCCTCGATGCTACTCTCGCTTAAATCGTCGTCCTCTTCCGCTTCCTGGACCTCATCTTTCTTCTTCGGAAGCGGCCCTTCCGCTTGTTCCTGTGCCCGCACTTTCTCGGCCAACAGCGTGCCGAGATTTTCGAAGAAACCACCATCAGACTCTTGAACTCTAAAACCAGAAGATAAAAAAGTGAATTCAAGAAAGTGCAATCATCGCGTGTCACTGTTTCCAAGTATACGAAGATTACACAAAGCGAGAGGTTAAAAGTGATGGATGAAGTATGAAACTCTTGTGATAAACGATAAGGGCTGGTCTTTCCAAGCCTCAGAGCACATAATACGTGCTCTAAGTTTCAAGCTGAATTCTTTTGCCGTGTTCGCGCTGTGTTATTGCAATGCCACATGACTTCGGTGCTTCTAGTCGTTCTCGCTAATTGTGCTAAATAAGAAGCTAGTAAAAACCACCGATGGCTATAATGGCTCATTCTTACAGCCAATCATTGGCAGCCTCGCTACTTCAAATTTTCATACAAAAACGTTGCGTTATTAATGAAGCACAGAATAAACGCAATCTGATAACAAATTAATTTGCATATGAAGATGCAAGCAACTACACTAAATGCTTAGATGTAATAGATTAAAAAAAAACACCGAGTTTATAATGGCTGATTTTTATGGTCAGTCATTGGCAGCTTCATTAATTATGTCCCTTCAAATTTTCATATAAAAGAATTGCATTATTAATGAAGCCCGGAAAAAATCTGATAACACATTAAAATGTTTGCATAAAACTGCAAGCAGTTTGAAGCTAAACTCTTGGGTATTTTTTCTACTTTCTTATAACGCTTAATATTTTTGTCGCACGAACAAAGTGATGCAAAAATAGTATCGCTGTTATTGACAGAGAAAGTCGCCAACTCTGTTTGCGTGGGACGCGGGCGTTGCGTTACTNAGTGAATTCAAGAAAGTGCAATCATCGCGTGTCACTGTTTCCAAGTATACGAAGATTACACAAAGCGAGAGGTTAAAAGTGATGGATGAAGTATGAAACTCTTGTGATAAACGATAAGGGCTGGTCTTTCCAAGCCTCAGAGCACATAATACGTGCTCTAAGTTTCAAGCTGAATTCTTTTGCCGTGTTCGCGCTGTGTTATTGCAATGCCACATGACTTCGGTGCTTCTAGTCGTTCTCGCTAATTGTGCTAAATAAGAAGCTAGTAAAAACCACCGATGGCTATAATGGCTCATTCTTACAGCCAATCATTGGCAGCCTCGCTACTTCAAATTTTCATACAAAAACGTTGCGTTATTAATGAAGCACAGAATAAACGCAATCTGATAACAAATTAATTTGCATATGAAGATGCAAGCAACTACACTAAATGCTTAGATGTAATAGATTAAAAAAAAACACCGAGTTTATAATGGCTGATTTTTATGGTCAGTCATTGGCAGCTTCATTAATNAAAACGTTGCGTTATTAATGAAGCACAGAATAAACGCAATCTGATAACAAATTAATTTGCATATGAAGATGCAAGCAACTACACTAAATGCTTAGATGTAATAGATTAAAAAAAAACACCGAGTTTATAATGGCTGATTTTTATGGTCAGTCATTGGCAGCTTCATTAATTATGTCCCTTCAAATTTTCATATAAAAGAATTGCATTATTAATGAAGCCCGGAAAAAATCTGATAACACATTAAAATGTTTGCATAAAACTGCAAGCAGTTTGAAGCTAAACTCTTGGGTATTTTTTCTACTTTCTTATAACGCTTAATATTTTTGTCGCACGAACAAAGTGATGCAAAAATAGTATCGCTGTTATTGACAGAGAAAGTCGCCAACTCTGTTTGCGTGGGACGCGGGCGTTGCGTTACTAAGCAACCGGCGGTATAACACGCTTCTTCACCTTTTATGAATGAAGTTGAACGCAGCGAATTTCCAAAAGAATCTCGCCGTGGTCACCGGCTTCGTTTCCGGGTTTTGCCACATTCGGGCGGCGGCAATCGCGAGGTAAGGGTGCTGCTCGTCCAGCTTTTCGAAATGCGCCATTTTTCGTGCCTCCGTCCTTCGAAAGAGAAACATAGAACCGTCTTCTTAAACTCGACACCGGAGGAACACAAAACAGACCACAGAAGACGACGCACAAGACAACGATTGATATTTNTTATGTCCCTTCAAATTTTCATATAAAAGAATTGCATTATTAATGAAGCTCAGAAAAAATCTGATAACACATTCAAATGTTTGCATGAAACTGCAAGCAGTTTGAAGCTAAACTCTTGGGTATTTTTTCTACTTTCTTATAACGCTTAATATTTTTGTCGCACGAACAAAGTGATGCAAAAATAGTATCGCTGTTATTGACAGAGAAAGTCGCCAACTCTGTTTGCGTGGGACGCGGGCGTTGCGTTACTAAGCAACCGGCGGTATAACACGCTTCTTCACCTTTTATGAATGAAGTTGAACGCAGCGAATTTCCAAAAGAATCTCGCCGTGGTCACCGGCTTCGTTTCCGGGTTTTGCCACATTCGGGCGGCGGCAATCGCGAGGTAAGGGTGCTGCTCGTCCAGCTTTTCGAAATGCGCCATTTTTCGTGCCTCCGTCCTTCGAAAGAGAAACATAGAACCGTCTTCTTAAACTCGACACCGGAGGAACACAAAACAGACCACAGAAGACGACGCACAAGACAACGATTGATATTTCCTGCGAGAGCGGAAAATCTCTGCGCACCGATCGCACCACCACCAATTCGTTCACTGTTATTTTCCAGAAATAATATTCCCGAGGAATTATCGTTTTTCCNTCCTGCGAGAGCGGAAAATCTCTGCGCACCGATCGCACCACCACCAATTTGTTCACTGCTATTTTCCAGAAATAATCTTCCCGAGGAATTATCGTTTTTGCGTGATTCCGTATTTTAATCGGTTTTTAATTCGTATTTGCAAGGAAGAAGGACGTGGGACATAATTGCACAGATTGATACGTTAGATTAAGTTCATCAATCGTAATCGCAACGATATTCTATCACGTACTTTTGCAAATAAATATTCTTCACGGAAATCGACGAACTGCACAAATAAAATAAGAAGTCTCTTTATAATAATCCTACGATTTTATATTATATCCACAATGTATGTATAACGTTCGGTTCACTTCGCCGAGAGATTTGATCTCCCCGCAGTAGAATGGGACACTGATATAGAAACGTGTTAGCCGTGGCATGTCTGACCAACAACTGCTGGAGGACTCCAGGAGACACGGAAGGAAGTAGGAGGCAGGACGCGAGATCCCCGTCAACAGACATTGAAATTTCCCAGTTTAAATTGCACCGAGATTATCGTCATTATTACTGATACCATAAACAGACTATTTCCAAGTCGTCAGGATTACTTAACTGACCTACAATCTCTCAATTATAATTGCAAATAAATACGCAAAGTATTACGTGTCGTAACAATTTACACTTCGCTTATTATTAGAAAGCGTGAGTGTGAAGTTATTTTATGTTGTAACGAGAGAGTTTTCTTTATATCTTTCAATCATGCTAATTATATTGCAAAAATATTATGATTCTTAAGTCTGAGTTCATATAACAAAATATATAATTATATAGCGAAGTCATATTGCTAGGAACGTAGGAAGCAAAATATTTTTAATGTTGCTGTAAGGAATTCATATATCTCTTTGCATCTCAGTATTCATAACGACGTGAGACGTCGAGGACACTGGCAGTGCTTCTGTAACTTCATTGGTAGAACAATGTATAGCTGAATAAAAATTCTAGATACATCATTATTAGCTCGAAAGTAATATAGTAGCAGTGATGCTCTGGCAGATTGACAGGAGGATATTGAAATGAAATTTTAATTGCACGAATAAAAAGTTTTGATTCTAACTAATAATTAATAAATCAAGTTGGAATATTATATGTCATTCAAGCATTGCAAACAAAAGACTGGAAGTTACTGTGAGATTGAAGATCTCTGCCAAAGGATGCTTTTTTAATTTTTTTATTTAGATTTTTTAGTGTGTCGTGCAATAAAATTTTTAAGCAACGTCTTATTGAACTTTTATATCAGTTAAGTATATACTAAAAATTTTATTACAATTTGCCTAATCTATAAGGATTCAAGATATAATAACTTTCTTAATAGCCTCGCAAAATTCTTAAAACTTTTCTTAGTCTTTTATTAATGTCATATTTAATACTTATTAACATTCTTGAAAATAAACTTAGTCATTGTTTTTATTTATGAGCTCATGGGCTCATATTTATGGGATTTTAGCACAAGTGGAGATTCTCTAACGTATTATAAAAATTTATTATGTAACGATATTTTGTTACATAAATCTAGTTTAACAATTTGAATTTAATGACAAGTGGTTGCTGTACTTATGGTTTGTTTGAATTATTAATTACTGAACTTTGGCATCCACTCTGCCTATTATTAATAATTTGCAAACACCGTGCGTGGAATTAATGATGTGCAGTTAATAATCTGCGGGGAAACGTGACTGACGTGAATCACGTTTGTTGAAACCACTGCAAGAGATACGTGCGGCGAGTCATATTGACCGCACGAATCTGGATTCCCCAAGATTCTATTTCAGATTTCAAGGAAACCCATCGTTCCAGTTCAAAAAAATGTATTTATAGCTTTCAATTGTTTTTAAATCGGATATGTGCGAAAAAGAAGTAAAAAGAGTTGCAGAGCGAAATAAGAAGTGGGAGACCAGCCTTGCGTCACTCTCAATTTCTTTATTTTCCCAGCTATATGCTATTCTTCTTCAAACCGATGTCTTTTTATTTTTAACCCAAGTGGCGGGCACGTGATTCACCGTGTTGCATTCCTCTCCTCGGCACGCCGCAAACATCGACACTCGAAAATACGTCCGAGCTTTTTACTTTTGTCATTTCACGTTGCAGCCAGGCCGTCGCAAGCTCAGCTCAGTTCGAGTACAAACTTTTGACCAACGATAAGTGATAAGAAGTTTGATTGGAGTTACGAAATTGATAAAAAGTTTGATAACTGGAGTTACGAAGTTGAATTATATGGTAATGTTAATATATCGGTTTATCTGAGATTAGAACGTTGTCTGAGGGCAAGAGGCACAAGGTCTCCGATTATGTAACTCGGCCTTCATAGATCTCAATCGTTTTATTTTCAAAACTTAAACCGATTTAATCCGCCTCGTAATTAGACTTCGCGCCTGACTACGTGTTTTCACGTTTTCCGCGAACGTTCGCATTACAATTTGCGAATTACGTGAGAATGAAAAACATGATAGATCTTTTATTCCAAGACAGTAGTTTTGTATACTTATACTTATTTCTTATGGTTCTAGAAGGGTAAATAAAGCAAATATCCTANCGGGGAAACGTGACTGACGTGAATCACGTTTGTTGAAACCACTGCAAGAGATACGTGCGGCGAGTCATATTGACCGCACGAATCTGGATTCCCCAAGATTCTATTTCAGATTTCAAGGAAACCCATCGTTCCAGTTCAAAAAAATGTATTTATAGCTTTCAATTGTTTTTAAATCGGATATGTGCGAAAAAGAAGTAAAAAGAGTTGCAGAGCGAAATAAGAAGTGGGAGACCAGCCTTGCGTCACTCTCAATTTCTTTATTTTCCCAGCTATATGCTATTCTTCTTCAAACCGATGTCTTTTTATTTTTAACCCAAGTGGCGGGCACGTGATTCACCGTGTTGCATTCCTCTCCTCGGCACGCCGCGAACATCGACACTCGAAAATACGTCCGAGCTTCTTACTTTTGTCATTTCACGTTGCAGCCAGGCCGTCGCAAGCTCAGCTCAGTTCGAGTACAAACTTTTGACCAACGATAAGTGATAAGAAATNTGGCGGGCACGTGATTCACCGTGTTGCATTCCTCTCCTCGGCACGCCGCAAACATCGACACTCGAAAATACGTCCGAGCTTTTTACTTTTGTCATTTCACGTTGCAGCCAGGCCGTCGCAAGCTCAGCTCAGTTCGAGTACAAACTTTTGACCAACGATAAGTGATAAGAAGTTTGATTGGAGTTACGAAATTGATAAAAAGTTTGATAACTGGAGTTACGAAGTTGAATTATATGGTAATGTTAATATATCGGTTTATCTGAGATTAGAACGTTGTCTGAGGGCAAGAGGCACAAGGTCTCCGATTATGTAACTCGGCCTTCATAGATCTCAATCGTTTTATTTTCAAAACTTAAACCGATTTAATCCGCCTCGTAATTAGACTTCGCGCCTGACTACGTGTTTTCACGTTTTCCGCGAACGTTCGCATTACAATTTGCGAATTACGTGAGAATGAAAAACATGATAGATCTTTTATTCCAAGACAGTAGTTTTGTATACTTATACTTATTTCTTATGGTTCTAGAAGGGTAAATAAAGCAAATATCCTAATTTCTGTTCACATCATAATTTCTACTGAAAATAAATCANGATCTCAATCGTTTTATTTTCAAAACTTAAACCGATTTAATCCGCCTCGTAATTAGACTTCGCGCCTGACTACGTGTTTTCACGTTTTCCGCGAACGTTCGCATTACAATTTGCGAATTACGTGAGAATGAAAAACATGATAGATCTTTTATTCCAAGACAGTAGTTTTGTATACTTATACTTATTTCTTATGGTTCTAGAAGGGTAAATAAAGCAAATATCCTAATTTCTGTTCACATCATAATTTCTACTGAAAATAAATCATAGAAAGAAAATTCAATAAGTAGAAATCGTCACGTGAATAGGAATTGCGATGTTTCATTTATCTCGAGATAAGTCAGTATCTCGTAAACAAAACGAATTGAAAAGTAATATTTCCAATACGAATGTTTGGGATTCGAGGAGGTCATCCAATGATTACGTTATACTTTTTTTTTGTGGTGGTCTGAAGGTTATATCGAATACAATTTTTTATTCGTCTGTTACATTGTGTTTTATTGATAAAATTTATTCGCAACAAAACATGTTACACGGGTTCTCCAATATTTATTTTTTAAATGTTACTTTTTGATATAACAGGACAAGAGGATTCTTCAATATTTATTGTTCTTCGACCTTTTTTAACATGTGCAGTTATAATATGGATCGATAAGTGATTCCTCGACATTTATTGTTCTTTTACACATTTTAAAATGTTAATTTTTCATATAACTATAAAAGAGGATTCTTCAACGCTTATTATCCTTCAACCTCTTTTAAAATGTTCATTTCTAATATAACTGGGCAGAGAAGTTCTCAACACTGATTATCTTTCAACTTTCTTTTAAAACGTTCATTTCTAATATAACTGGACACAGGAGTCCTCAACATTGATTATCTTTCAACCTCTTTTAAAATATTCATTTCTAATACAACTGGGCAGAGTATTCCTCAATACTTGTTATCCTTCAACCTCTCTTAAAACATTCATTTCTAATATAACAAGATAAAGGATCCCCCGACACTTATTATTCTTCAACCTCTTTTAAAACATTCATTCCTAATACAGCTGGACATTCACCTACGATACTTACGGCTTGACGCTCGTAACTTGTTTTCCTCATTGATGATGCGTGTACGTACAGCCAGCAGAAAGGAGGAATTCCCGGCGCTTTCAATGACGCATTCACCAATCTAGATTTCTCGCTGACCCATGGGAAATTAAGTAACTCGGGGAATTCAGCAGAGCAGATTCGCGACTACGCTATCATTACAATTGTTAATTGTCGCTTTATCTCCGGTCTACCATTATGCGCAGAATTATTGTTACGTCTTACAATTTTTTTAATTGCCAACTAATGATTACGAGGATTAATTTTCTTAAAAGCTATCGGACATGATCGTACGGGTTCATTTACATATAAAGATGAATAAACAGTGTAATTATGTTTGGAATACACGTTACGTAGGTCAGCTTTGAGACACATTATAATGGTTTCCTTATTTGTATTGCTATTCTTGTGTCGGCTACGCAACAGCTGAGACATCATAAAAGAATTAATTAACACCGCGGACACGTCTCTTCCTTCACCGTTTAAGGAAACCACGTTGAATACAAGAGTCCAGTTTCTACCTCGACTATACAATTCCCAAGGTATCTGTATTCAGGAGACGAATTCTCCTTTGTATGTTTTTTACCCAAATTGCTCCTCGCGTGACATATTTGAATAATATATGCGCACCTCTTTCAATTAATACACATTATTATAGTAATTACGAGGATTTGTTTAAAGACAATGAAAATTTTTATGTACAGACAACAAAGAGTATTTTCAAAATCAGGAAATATCACGAACATAAAAAGAAATACTAATTACCACCAAATAAAAAGAGATACCAATTAGTACCAAATAAAAAGAAATACCAATTACCACAAATACCACCAAATACCGAAACCAAGTATTGTAAATGAAAAATTATACTTAAATAGTTATGAATTTAATAAGTAAAGTATTTAAAACTGACTGCAATTCTTATTTCCAAAATTCGGGCAAACTTATGAGAAATTTGATTTCTTTTAACATCAGAGTACTTATAAGTATCATTTCGAAGGCTGCAAGTACTCATTCCGAGTTTGTATAAAGTTACCACTTTTTAAATATAATCACTGCAAGATTATTATTTTTGAGTCTTGATC
>SMSR01015733.1:0-24751 GCA_019453355.1 Ceratina japonica
GGAGTGCAGTTATCATTTGTTTTTATAATCAAAATTATTTCAACTCTTTTCGACATCGATCGACTCCCAGCCACGTCGACGTTGGTCACGGCCGGGGACGGGCCTCTCTCCTCGCGTCTCGTACACGCCGACTTCTTGCCCGCGACGACGCTATATCTATAACTTTATTCTTTGGGCATTCGATTTTTTACGGTCACGTCGCAACCCTCGTTTTCTATAGAGTCGTAAGCCCATTTCCGATTAATCCTGGCGAAGAATTTACGGTTCAGTAATTGAAACACGAGAATACCTAACAAAACGTAATACGTCTTTCAACGGCGAACCTGCAGTCGTGCCCGCATTTCTTCGAACGACATTTCGGGCAAGGGAAATGACATCCTGCGCAGTCCGAGCTCAGACAGTCGCAAACGTCCTCCCCTGTCGGTACATATATGCCGTTCTCGTCGTACAAATAATTTTTCTTGCCCTGATACAAACGTCGGTGAAGCTTTCTCTTTTCCCTCTCGCTGTGTTCCGGATCGAAGTTTCGCAGGAACTTTTTCGTCACGCTGTCCACCCCTTTCTGACGCGCTCCGCGTGGTCTCTGCGACGAAAAGCTCGATGACGACGGCCTAAGAAAATTGGGACCGCGAAATGCATGGCGACGCGTGCGGAACTTACTCGTTGAGCGCGTGGAGGAGCACTCGGTTGCGAGGTGCCTTGGGGAACGTTACCCGACGTGCTCGCCGCGTCCATAGCCTTGATCGTCAAATAAACATCTGTACAACTCTATGCGTGCAACCTCTGACGAAGCATCTGACGCCGGGAACCAGACGATAATGGCGCCTTCGACGCACAGCGCCGTCGTCGAAATTCCTCGAATCTTAGGATATAGGATCAACGGGTATCGTGGATTTCTTCTTCGCGTCCCGTCTTCCGTCTGCAATAAAACGAGACCATTGATATCGTCGCACGTCGCATTTTCAGCACGTTATCGTTTGCGACTTGACTTTTGGGGACGGCGTCGATCTGTATCAATTTCCGTTCAGAAATAATTCGTAGCCGATCACTCCACTCGGTTTGCTCGAAAAAAAATGTGTTTCCCGCGCACGAATGACACCTAGCGTCTCGTCGAATCGAAATACGATGATTATTCACGAGCCCGAATTTAATTGTAAATTCAACNCAACGGGTATCGTGGATTTCTTCTTCGCGTCCCGTCTTCCGTCTGCAATAAAACGAGACCATTGATATCGTCGCACGTCGCATTTTCTGCACGTTATCGTTTGCGACTTGACTTTTGGGGACGATGTCGATCTGTATCAATTTCCGTTCAGAAATAATTCGTAGGCGATCACTCCACTCGGTTTACTCGAAAAAATGTGTTTCCCGCGCACGAATGACACCTAGCGTCTCGTCGGATCGAAATACGATGATTATTCACGAGCCCGAATTTAATTGTAAATTCAACAACGAGTACATCGCGGCTGTAGCTATTATCGCGTATCTTTTGAAAGATCGCCTTTACCCCGCGTTCTTCCGGATTGTTCCGTAGTTGTATTCCATGTGTACGGTTATTTACGTGCGATAAGAATCAGCTGTTGTGTCAAACAGGCTTTCGAGTTTTCGGCTACGGGCATAATACGCGGAACCAGAGCGTTATACGTTTTGTTTACCGATTCGTTCGCTCGTGAAGATCGATGCTGATCGGCAGCGAAGAACGATGAGCTATCCGGAGAAACAAGAGAACATAACGAAGGATGACTGGGTTGCCAAGTTGGAGGAGAACTCATACACGCAACGAGTGTCCATGAACAATTTGATAATGAATTATCTAGTTACAGGTTAGTTCATAGAGTTTTTCGAGTAGATTCGATCNGCCGCGTTCTTCCGGATTGTTCCGTAGTTGTATATTCCATGTGTACGGTTATTTACGTGCGATAAGAATCAGCTGTTGTGTCAAACAGGCTTTCGAGTTTTCGGCCACGGGCATAATACGCGGAACCAGAGCGTTATACGTTTTGTTTACCGATTCGTTCGCTCGTGAAGATCGATGCTGATCGGCAGCGAAGAACGATGAGCTATCCGGAGAAACAAGAGAACATAACGAAGGATGACTGGGTTGCCAAGTTGGAGGAGAACTCATACACGCAACGAGTGTCCATGAACAATTTGATAATGAATTATCTAGTTACAGGTTAGTTCATAGAGTTTTTCGAGTAGATTCGATCCCTGTCCAGCAGGAAGTGCGTAACGTTTCGTTAATGCCGAGTGTTTGGCGTCCAGAGGGTTTCAAGGAAGCCGCGGAGAAGTTCCAACAAGAGTCCGGCGTGGAGCCCACGGTAGACCTGAGCTCGTTGGACGACAGGATTCGTATCAGGGAAGCGATTCAAAATGGTCGGATTCAAGAGGCGACGGAGCTCGTCAACCAGTTGCATCCGGAACTGTTGGACAACGACAGATACCTTTACTTTCACTTGCAACAGTTGCATCTCATCGAACTGATACGCACCGGGAAGATAGAAGAGGCTTTGCAGTTCGCCCAGGACAGGCTCAGCGAAGCCGGAGAGTCGGACAACGTAATTCTCTGCGAACTGGAGCGTACCCTGGCACTGTTAGCTTTCGACGAGCCTCACAAAAGTCCCTACAGCGATTTGCTTCATCCGACTCACAGACAAAAGGTAACCGATCGTTCGACGCCGAAATTTCCATCGACCTCCTACTTCCACTGTTCGTTTCATTGATCACCGAGTATTGTTTTACGAAACTGCCACAGATAGCGAGCGAATTGAACGCGGCGATATTGAAGATGGAACACAAGGAGTCAACGAGTCCGCGACTGAACAATTTGCTCAAAATGATACTTTGGGCGCAGGACGAACTGGAGAAGAAGAAGGTGAAATATCCGAAAATGACGGACTTGGGTAGTGCTACCATCGAGAATCCGAAGTAATGTCGACGGCCATAAAGTGTTGGACGTTCTAAATTTATTTATTATTAACGAGAAAAAATCAACGCGCATCTGTACTATATTAGTTGCTAGCACGTGAACAGGATCTAGGGGGAAGGAACAGACTAGGACTAAATTTCAACGCGTCCCTGCCTGCTGCCTCTGTTCGCATTAGAATTATGTTTAGAAGTACATGATTGTTCATAAGAGGTCGAGACGAAAACCTTCGTTCAGACGACGATGTCTACGTGAACGAGTGCATCGATTTTTGTCGTAAACCCTCTCGCTCGTTACCGGAAATGCGCAATGATCGAAGAATTCGGTCGTGAGAGAATGCGGGTCCCCAATATTTCTTAAACGACACGATCGCGTCGAAGAGTAAAATGTTTTAATTGATTAGTGCAATATGTCTAGCTAAGATTCAAGGTATTTGGAACTTATTGTATACTGAGGTAAAAGAAAGATCCACGAAACGGGAATTTCATGTTTTGTCGTCGATGCGCAACAAACGAATACCGCGAGCTTACATTCATATTTTAGAATACATACCGATGACATGATTGTTTATAACATATTCCTTTCTCTCTCTCTCTCTCTCACTCTCTCAATCAATCGTTTTTGCATTGTATTGAATTTTTTATAAAGAACACACGCGACACAGCGTATTAAAAGATACTTATCATTAACGAATGAGCCTGTACAATTTAATTGGTCGGGCGCGAGGCTACCATCCGAACATGTACTCCATCGCTTTCGAAACTATACCGGTAGACTTTTGTGGAACGTTGTCGGGCGACCTCACCGACTGAGGACTGAGGTTTTGATTGTAACCTACTGCCAGCGGCCTCACGTTTTGTATTCTGACGGGCGTGCGAGGCGTACTGTACTCCGGCGACTGAGTCATTCTTCCCAGATTCGAGAAACACTTGATACCGCTTCCGTTAATCCTCGGACGGTTCTCCTTGTCGTTTCCCATCGTAACGCCTTCGTCCGTGCACGGAATCACGCCTATCATTACCGACCCGGAGACCACGTTACCGTTGCAAGCGAGCGCCCTTTGCGCCTCTTGTTCCGACGCGCATTTCAAATGGATCCAGTTACTCTGCGCGTGCGGTGGAGGATGTTTGTCTACTATCCGAACTCTGCTCGAAACGTGAGCCAAAACGGAGTTAAGATCGCTGGGAGGGAAACCGAACACGGTCACCCATTGCAACAGACCTTGCGATTCGTTCGCGTTAGGATTCAACGGGCTGTCGCTGAACAAAGAGGTGTTCATCATGGTGTTCGTCAGATACCTCGGTTGCGGATTGGAAGGTAAGCTCTGATTTGCCGCCGGTACGTACGGCAACGCGGTCTGCGAGCTGTCCAAAGTGTCGAACAGTCCCCTGGTAGGTGGTCCACCGGTGTGATTCTCCGTGGCCATCTGCGACGTATTCGGCGTGTTCCCGCCGAACACCGCCTTTTGCCGATTAGTACGATAATCCGGAGTACCGTAGTGAGACAGGGGAGACGACATGTGGCTGAAGTGCAATTGCCTCGGAGTATCTTGAGGGCTGATCAGACTTATCTTACCCGGCTGGAAAACAAAACGAATATTCGTCTGGAGATTCTCGACGCAACTTCCTACCGAAGTTCCGACTACACCCCTACGACTCTCCCTCCCCCGTTTTTCGAAATCTGGATGCTCACACGATCGCAATAACTTCCTTTTGAGGAAGTTAAAACGAGTCGATGCTTCTCCGGCTCTCTCGGATCGAACGCTCACGGTTTTACATACGTACCGTCGTGGTATCGCCTAGAAGGAAGTTAGGGAGATACGCCGACCCTCCTGGGCTTCCAGGGGTTTGCATAGGACTTCCGGGTGATCCCAGTGCCATGGGTTCCATCTAAACAAAACACAGTCACGTGGATGAGTATTCTACTGCTAACCGCGTAATAAGTGGTTTTTATTTATGAGGTTGACGTTCACGCGTCGAGGTTATACAGCTCGTTTATCTGCACGCACGCGGAACAAATGTTATCCAGTTCGTACCTTTTGCCAGCTACTGTTTTTGGTTAAAAAAATTCTCTATTTCGTTCGACGCAGCGCACGAACATTCGAACGTTCACGCTCTTAATTGCCCGTTAAAACGTTTGACGAACGCAAGCATGGATATTTGAAAAACGAACGTACCGTACGAGTAACGAACTTGTGTTGTTTGCGTTGTTTTNTCTCGGATCGAACGCTCACGGTTTTACATACGTACCGTCGTGGTATCGCCTAGAAGGAAGTTAGGGAGATACGCCGACCCTCCTGGGCTTCCAGGGGTTTGCATAGGACTTCCGGGTGATCCCAGTGCCATGGGTTCCATCTAAACAAAACACAGTCACGTGGATGAGTATTCTACTGCTAACCGCGTAATAAGTGGTTTTTATTTATGAGGTTGACGTTCACGCGTCGAGGTTATACAGCTCGTTTATCTGCACGCACGCGGAACAAATGTTATCCAGTTCGTACCTTTTGCCAGCTACTGTTTTTGGTTAAAAAAATTCTCTATTTCGTTCGACGCAGCGCACGAACATTCGAACGTTCACGCTCTTAATTGCCCGTTAAAACGTTTGACGAACGCAAGCATGGATATTTGAAAAACGAACGTACCGTACGAGTAACGAACTTGTGTTGTTTGCGTTGTTTTCCTCCTTCCCTATATCTCGTCTGCGATGCGTGCGGTGTGTACGCCATGCTGTCCATGCTTATACTGTGTACGTGCTAGCACGTGCTAGTGCTACCGCCATGATGTAAATATAAGAGGTGTGTTCTTGCGCATCCTTCCAGATCAGCCAATAAAAAGCACTTCCAAATAGCCGCCATATTAAGTTCTGAACCAGATTTACGCGGGATATTTGAATATTGTTGAACATAAAAAAATCTTATTGAAATTAAGCTTACAGTAATATAAATGAAAAAAAGAACTATATGCTGATAAAAATCATTCACATACCTAAATTTATTGTCAAACAATTTCATTTTCAATTAAATAAAATAATATATTATATTATGTAACAATAAACTTTTTATATTTTAAAACATTGAATATACTATATCATCTATAAAACTTTTGATTTTTTTTAGATCTTGCTGCAATTCTCATTTTATCACAAGAATCTTTTGTTTGTTTGTTTAGTCGTTTTAATCTAATGTACGTACGCGTTCTGACTAAACATAAAAGTANTATTGAAAAAAAATTTACCATTTCTGAGGTTGAGGTTATCATTATTTCATGCTTGAATCCATTTGTTAACTACTTCTTCGTCTTTTGGGAAACTAAAATATTTTATACTTGTATGTTTTGAGTTTCCATTCCAATTTTTACAAGACTTCACCGAACAACCTGGCATTTTACTAATATTTATCAAATAGTTTTCAAATCAAATAAACCGCGGTTGACTTAAACAATATTTCAACATGGTGGAAGCTCGGAAGCCGCAATAGACGATAAAAGTGAGGCTGGCTTGGGAACACACCTCTTATGTTTACATCATGGCTACCGCCATAGAGATACTATGACACGCACATCTTGGCGCCTAAGGGGCTTTTGGCGCCAATTATTTATTATATTTTTCTAGTCTTAATGTATTATTTTCTCATTATTCATTTATTTATTTGTTTCATTTTTCTAGTCTTAATGTATTATTTTTGTATTATTCATATATTTGATATTTTTCATTGATATTTTTTAATAAACGTTAATTTAGGCAGTATTATTACGTTGCAATATTTATTATTATTTTATAAATTTTATAACACAATATAATATAACGTAATATATAATATGGTATAAAATAAAAAATGTTTTGTTTTGTAATATAAATTCTATTTATTTTATAGATTGTTATATCTTTAATACTTTTAAAGTATTATAAATTACTTTCAAATTTTATTACATATAATTTCTGTTTGTAAAAGATATTTATGTTCACTGCGATAAATATAATTTTTGTTTTATGAATGGTGATAAGGTTTTGGCAGTTTCCCTTATCCCAGCAACAAATGTTGGCATTCTGTCGAATAAAATATTTTATTTTCTCATTATATTTTGCTTACAATTATTTTAGAATCCTTCCCTTCCCTATGCTATGAATCCTTCCCTGATATAAATTACTAAATATTTCATTTAATTTGAAATGCATAATCATTGTCTATGTCTATATTGTAATTATTTTCGCAAAAGTACGCAGGGCGATCACGGGGCCTTATTTTATCGATATCTGTACGCTACTTATACTGAAATGTCCGCGCATGCGCGAAAAAACCCGGCCAATTTCCCAGCACTGCTACCGCCACCTGCCTTTAACTATACATACCCCTGCAGCCGCCACTGTATTTAATCCAGGTCCACGATTTAATTAATCGCGTTACGAACTGTTAGCCGCTTAGCACAGCTGATCTCTAATAATTACAAGTCTTCATTACTTCTATCAAATAGTTATTATATAGCTTTGAAAATCGCATGTACGTAAAATTGCTCGACACCTGCTAGACACCTGTTGACGGCTTCGCGATTCAAACGAGATCACGTGATCGACGCCATTTGCAATTCGCAAAAATTTCGCGACGCGCGTGAAGTAGTGCCGCTGATCAGTGAATTAAAACGTGATTTAAACGTTGATTTTATTCAGAAAGTCGATGGTACGTGCGTAGGCGACGAATATTATGCGTAAATCGAAACGCGTTTATCGACGCGAGCCACGGTAAACGTTGAACTTCCGGTTTTGGTAATTGCCGTGTCGGCGAGACGGAAGGTTACCGGTGATCCTTTGTACTTGTTGCTTCGTCTTTCCGGAAATCTTTCGCAGCTTCCTGAAACCCGCGGGATAATTACTCCCGATGGAATTTCCTTGTCACAGGTAAGCCAGTCGATTTCCTTTATTCGCCGAACGTCGTTCGCCGATCGTAATCGCGTCGGGCAAAGAAAAACGAACGACGAAAGTCATATCATAATAGTGAATTTTAATAACGATGAAAATTATGTACATATTTACAATTATCTCTTTAAACGTTTAAGTTTTATTACGACATGTATCGGGATGTTGAAACTACGTAGAAACACACGTTCAGCTTTTTATTCTTTCTTTCGTGTTCGGTATGCGCTACGCTGCGCGTATCCGCCTACGCGCGCGCTCGCGTTTTCCGAGGCGGCGCGCGTAGACGGGTACGCGTTCGATTCCTCTTCTCTTTCGTGCTCGAAACACGCTCGAAATCCATTGTAAAGAACGAAGAAAGAAAGTAGATCATATGTTTGCGAAGCACTCGGAGCTACGCGTTCAACTTCGTTGTTACTGTCCTCGAACTTCTGCGCGGGAGATATATATGACGGTCGTAATAATTAATAGTCAAGTAATAGAATTTCTGTAATAAACAACAATGAACATTCGTCAACAATATTAAATGAACGGTATTTCTAGCGGAATTGTCTCGCCGAGGAAGACGATCAACTCAAGTGGCTACGCCAGTATGTACATAACGGAGTGCAATAGAATATCGGCTGGTCGTGGGATCGAATCGAGTACGTACGCGTCGCCGATCGCGTCGTCGGGCCGTTTTACCAATTTCGCAAGGAAGACCAAAAGACAGTCGTGAAAGCGAAACGAACATGCGATTCGTACCGGAGGCGCGGTACGCCGTCGAAACGTGCGGATTAATTATGGATATGCAACGTGCGAGGGCGAAGACATCTTTGGTTGGAACGTCGCGCGACACGCCTATATGTATGTATGTATAGTAAACAGGTAATTTCGACGACTTACCGTATACGCACCTAAGGATTTCTCAATTCCTCGTTGTCACGGAACAATTTCGGTGGGCAAATGATAGTATAGCGATGGTCTACGCGCCGCGACGGGAGAGAACGTTCTCCTCTCTTTTGAACGGCGTCGAAATGATATGCGAACGTGACGCGATGACGATAGAAGGATTAGTCTCGTTTACAAAACGGTAGTAAAAATAATGCGTATCGATGCGTCGTCGTGGGAAAGTAACAAGAACTTCCTCGCCGGCCGTCGACGAGGCGTTTGGACGATCCAACGTACACGCGTACCACAGACACACACGCACACCGGCATTCATACACCCACAGACACACGCGGAGAGACGGATTTATGCTTCCTTTATACCTCGCGATTCTTCCTCTCCTACCTTTCCTTTCGTCCGACAAATGCGTGCGCGTCGTTTTCGTGTCGCTCGAACTCTTTTATTCTCTGCCTCTGGTGATTCCACGGATATGTCTTGAACGAAACCTTTGGTTCGCGCGAGAGTACATTTAGAGCCTAGAACATATGTATTTCGATTCGTCGCCAGTGGGAGATCCACGAAACTCGTCCCCGACGCGTTCGTCCTCGAACACGTTCGTCTCCGAACGCCGGAAAAGTTAGCAGAACGATTCGGTGGATCTGACACTGTCCGATCGTCGAAGACGTCCACCCTTACCGTTATCACGTTTATCGATATGATATTTAATTAAGATTACGCGACTTAAGAATTAGTATTAGATACGATGGGAACGATCTCCTAACGTACGTATTCGTCGGTTACGCTCTCGAGAAGGAACGCGAACAGAGGCGTCGACGTCATTATCGAGTCAGGACGACGATGCCCGCGAAGAGGGCGAAGGTGACCCGGTCGAACGCCGCGGCGGCGGCCCGGCTTCCTGCAACGAAACCAAAAAGATCGACTCGCGTCAGCAGGCGTTCTTCCCGCATCGAACGTGAGCGACACTTGGAATTGCGTATTTTGTTACCACTGATCAGGTCGTTCCTGGTGCGGCTCTGCGCCCTGGTCTCGCGGCTCTCCATCACCGGTGCCTTGAGGATCCTCTCGTCGCCCTCGACGCTCTCCTCGTTGCTCTGAAGGTAAACGGTCGCTATCGTCGCCAGGCATTTCAGCTTCATGTCGCCCCGTTTGAAGTGTTTGTTAGCGACGCGGAACTCGAGTCCCAGGACCGCGGTCTCCAGGCCCTTCTCGTCCACCGCGGTGATGTGCGGCCCCTTCAGGTACTTGGCGTCGGCCTGGAACCCAGTCGATCGAGTTCTCATCGTGTCCAGCGACGAACGGAAGAGCAGTAACTCCGCGGTATACTCCGCCGGATTGGCCGGCTACTTACCGGGTCGCCGTTGATGAACCAAGTCAACAAGGCAGCCGGCTTGGAGGGCGCGGACGTGCAGTTCATGCGAACGACCTCCCCTACCTGGTAGCGGGATCGACGACCGGTTATCCGCGGGCCCTCGTCGGGAAGAACTGTGGACGAGACACCGATTCGTTGATCTTTCCGAATAACTCTCTTAAGAGTCTTTCTCTTCCTCTGGGAGTCTCTCTTACCTACGACTGTCATGTCCGCGTGGTCCGACACCGTCTGGAAGGCGGGCGCTTCCGCGGAAACCTCGCATCTGTACCTGCCCGAACTCGTCAGGTTCACGTTGCTCAGTACCACCGATCTCTCCGTGGAATTCTGTATCTGGAACCGAAGACGGAAGGGAGCTCGTGACGCGGCGCGATTTCGAAAGGGAACCGTAGAAGGTTTACTCACGTTTACGTTTACGCCGGGCACGCGGAAGGTTTGTACCATGGGCTCGTCCCTGGGCACGTAACGATAAAACTCGTGCCCGTCCTTGTACCATTTCACCGAGTACAACGTCTCTTTGTCGAGATTGAAGTTGCACTGCATTCGAACCGTCTCGTTGAGGACGACGTGCTGCGGTATCTGTAGGGCCGTCATGCGGAGGGCCACGATACCTTGAAAAGAAAACGCCCCGTATCGAAGTTCGTTCTCTCGGTCGTTAAACTCCCTGGAACCGTTCGATGTCCGACGGAGAATTTACGTCTAATCGAGGAAACTGCTATCCACAGATCTACGGCCGCGGTCAATCGACTCGACCCCTCTTGCGGAGAGGCGGAAATTATCGGAAACAGAACTACTGGTCGGCGGTGGAAAATCAGCGGTTCTTCAATATCGGCGGATATACGCCGATCGGAACAAAGAATCGAAGGAGGGAAGAAAATCGGACGAGAGAGAGACTCGAGCATTAAAACCGTATCGAGCGGGGAATCGCTTCCTCTCATTTTCCGCTATTCCTATTTCCGCCCGTGATCGCTGTCCGCAACGCTGCCAATTCACTGAACCACCACTCGAATCGGTGGTTGCAATTTTACGAGTGGCCTTAATCAAGTTCCTCGAGTACGCGTTCCGTTACCGATGCCGATACCACGGTAATCCCGTCGACGAACGCTGCCGCGTCTCTCTCTCTCTCTCGTCCGATTTCGTTCCGCCGATGTTTTCGCGCCGACATCGGACGGTGGCTCGGTCTAAATCGCCGTGTTTCCAGGCGAGTTCGAAGCGATCCGCGGTCACGTTCATTGAAAGCGGTTCTTCCGTTCGAGCCCGTACGCCGTAGAACGGAAGGAATCCGACGATGAAAATCAATACCGTCGCAAGCGCGAGGCTAGTGAAAATGGATCGAAACCCGAGACAGGACGACGGACAGGAGAACGAGTCACGGCAACTGTCTACGAATCGTGCTACCGATCGAACTACTCCTCGACGAACGACGACGGATCGAATCGAGCGTATCCCTAAGTTCCGAGAGTCCCGAAGAGGCATCCCAAGTTCATAGGCCCCGGTACCGTTCACAGGCTTGGAACCACTCTTGGACGCAAGTTTTTATATGCGAACACCGATTCGGACCGAGCTTCAATTTATGGGAACGCTGTAAAACCGTAGGGAACTGTTATTCGATAACTTTTATCCGTGTTTCCTTTTATCCTCGGCAACTTAAGTCATGGGATTATTATTTCTAGCCTTGGCAAAGCGGATTTCGTCTAAACGTCTAGTTCGCTCGGTCACCGTGCCACTGACCGTCGCACCGTCCGCTGCCCAGCAAATTTTCACCCCTTCGTCCCATTTCTTGGCTACGTCGGCCGTATTTTCTACCAAACGATGCGATCGCTGACCGACGACTTCCGACGGTGCTCGCCCGGAAACGAACGTTCACCGCTGGCTCGACGCGACTCGAGAAGAAAGTCGCGGCCGGAAGAAGGAGACGGAAACGCGAAGTCCTCGGGGACCTCTTCAGGCACTACGTTTCGTCGCGCGGAAGAGAAGGTCGACTCGGTTTGGTGTCGGCCTACCTGAGAACGAGTTCAGCGCGAACGCGAACAGAGCGACGATCCTGCAGAGGAAGGCGTCGCGGTTGACGGCAGGAAACGGCATCCTCTGGCCGGCCGGCGAGCCACCGGACCCCGGGCACCCCATGGACCGTTCACTGGAAAAATCTCCGTCACTGACCGGCCATTCCACCAGTTCCCGACACTGTTCACACGCACGCGACGCGAAAATAGAATCGATCCGTCCGATACGGCGACCGACGAGGAGGAGAAGGAAGGGAAGACGAGAAAACGGAACGGAGCGGAACGGAAGAGAAGAGAGCGGAGAAAGAGACAGAGACAGAGGGGGAGAGAGAGAGATAGAGATAGAGATAGGGAGGAAGGAAGGAAGGATTATACGACGGAGCGGCGCTTAGGACGCGAACGAGCGACCTTCGGTCACGATCAGCGGTGGTCAGCAGGCGTCGGAGCGGCACATTATTTTGCACGTTTCGCGCGGACTAATTGAAAATCTATACCGGGACCGGAGAGAGGACGGTCGTCGCTACTGCGGCATCGGGGGCCGCGCACCAGCAGGAACCAGGAGGTGCCGGCGCGTCGCTGCTGGCAGTGCCGCTGCTGCTGCTGCTGCTCGCTGCCACCGTCGCTGCGACGACCGGGGCGGTGGTGCGGAGGCGGTACCGCGGTACAGCGACAGAGAGAGGTTTCCGGAGAGAGCCGGGACGGCGGAATCCGGGGCTGGGCGTAAGCGGGCGACGGGGCCACCCGCGAGAGGGAACGGTACGACGCGAACTGGTTCGACGAGGACCGCGGCGACCTTTGGCTCGCGAGCGGGCGACGCGTCCTTCGTCCGACGGAGAACGGAGACGGCGCGAGGTTCCTGGGCGACTGCGCCGTCGAACGAGTCGATGATCGCTGCAAAATCCTTCCGTCTCGCTCCGGCACTGCGCGTGGAGCGCAGCGCGCAACGGCTGCTCTCGCCTCTTTTCGTCGCGTCGCCCGTGTGTCTGCGCGACGGTGCCAACGAAATTCGGGGGAAATACGCGGCCTACCGTACGTACGCTCGCCGACCCGCGCCCATCCGAGGACCCGACGCTTCGCGGATTTCCGCGCCCGCTTCGTCTTTCCGCCTCGCTCCCTTAGTCCCGACGCGGTTAGTTCCCTTGGCCTTTTAGTCCCACAGAGTTCCTGGGTCCGTCCTGACCTCGTATACGTGGACCTCTACGAATGGCTTGTAATTCCGTGTAAAACTTTCAGCGGCCGAGGAGTAGAAGGGAAGCTGATTCTACGGGCGGAGGACGGAAGCGATCGCGAAACGATGATCCCGGCTGCGGCGCGTCCGGCCCCACGCAGACCTGTTCCACTTACGCGCGGTGTCCTGGCCCGGCCCGCTGCGTCGCGGCACGTCCGTTTTCAAATTCAATTTACTCCGTCTGAATTTAGTTTCGGCCACGTATCGTTGACCCGATTCTACGCCTAAAACGACTCGGCCCTCGCCTCGTCTGTTGCAGAGACCGATCGGTATCGGCGATGAGGGACGATCGCGAGCGAGGCAACGTTCGCGCCGTCGCCTCGTCGATCCGCCGTTTTTCTCGCATCGTCGCCGGCCGCCGCGACCCGAAAGAAGGTCAAGTGTGCCGGGTCGAGTAGCGATCGAGACCCCAGAACCGAGTGAGCGAGCGCATAATTTTCCCGCGGTAACTGCCCGCGGCTAAATACGTATCTCCTCGACCGAACGCTTTGTCTTTGGCCGCGTCTTCTCCGTTCGATCCGACGAGTCGCCGCTCGGTAATCGGGTACCAGTTGCGCCCGGAACCCGGAGTTCCGCTCGTCGTTTATTAACGACGCTGTTATTATAAGCGCCGCGTTCTTTCCTTATTCATTTATCGCAGCACCTTTTGGTACAGGTATTATAGGAATCGTAGCTCTTTCTCCGTCGCCGCCCGGCCAACGCTAACGACTCTTCACCCGAGCTAAGCGTTTCTCGCTTTAAAACCCGCCTCGTTTCGTCGAAATTCTCGCGCGCTGCCTCTCCGCCCATCGAATTACGTCCGACGATTGTTAACTCCCGGTTTCCAGCGGCTGAATTTGGGACGCGGCGGCGCGTCGAAAAACCTGCCCCCGGGAGAGGTTCCTTTCAGGAAGATCGATGAATCGCGCTGATAAAATTACGACGGACGTACACCGCGGTAAGTATTTCCGTCGATCGTCCGTCGACGAGTAACCAGCGTTCGCCCCAGCGTATCCATTATCACGTACAGCTGAGGGTACATTTTCGTCGACGGAACGTCGAGCATTTCGATGCGATTACTCCGATCGTATTTATCATCGATTGCACGGAAGCGGCAGTGGCATCGTTTAGCTCGGCGCGGCGTGTAATTACGAACGCGAGCCGAGCCATCGTCCGTCCTGTGAATTGATATCGGTCCGCGGTCGACGGCCCGATGACCGCGTCAGGATGCTTTGACCCTCGATCGTCGTCTGGCGAAAATTCGACTGCCGCGGAGAGTTTCGTCGAAGGAATTCGGAAGAGATCCAGGGAGAAAGCTGCGGAGAACCGGGCGGCCAGCCAGCTTGTCGCCTACCGCGTGGCCACACGGTTACACGGTACACACTCTTGGAACGAGACCGGTGTCGGTGGTCGGCAGGAGACGCATGCGCTTATTTATTAGCGGGACCGAAAATCGATGTATGACCTCTCGCTCTCTCCTCTCGCCTTTGGTACGTAGCTACTTTTCTCTCGACTCGGTTTCCCGCGATTCCCACCCCTCCCAGAGATACGCGCGTATACGATCGAGTGCCAGCAACTACGAGTTCGGTCAAATTTTCTTCCAGCAACGAACGAGCGAGGACCGACGACCCGTAACGCGGAAAACGAAGACCGGAGTCGTCTCTATCGCGGACGGAGTTTCGTTCGTCGGAAAGTTAGGAAGGCAGTCGCGAAGCGGCTCGTTACCGGACAGTTTTTTTTCGGCGGACTGAATAAAACCGAGACTATCGGGGAATTTTTGGGAACTATCTATCTCCTCTCTCGTTCGCGGGACGACGAACTACCAGAGGGTATGGTTCGATTTAATCGGGATTCGCCTCCCCGGCTTCGTTTTTAATCAACCGAACAAACTGTACATTAACGGGTTCTAAGTAAAATTTGCAGATTCGCCCGAGCAAATTTGCCAAGCGTCGGATCGCAAACACCGCCCGGCCGGATAGCGACGGCGGCGGCGAGAGCGGGACGCGGACAAGCCCGTATACACCCACCGATCTTTTTTCGATTTCGCGTCCCGTTTCCATTACCATTTCCATTCCCGCGGCGACGACGGCGACGCAACAGCGTTTTTATTTTATCGAGAAAAACGGAGGCCTCCGCTTCCAGGCGATGGAAGCTCGCGGTGCGAATCGGTATCCCAAGGATTTCAGACGTCGTCGCGTTTATCGGGAAGGCGCTTATAATCGGTTCAGTCGATTCGTCGCGATTAAACGACGTTTCGACGCTTTCGTTTCCGGGCGATCGCGCAGAGCTACGCCCATGGAATTCGCGGTTTCGACCGTCGATTCATCGTTTCGAGCGCAGCGCGAAATAAATTGACCGGACCGCGTTCACGCCCACCCCCGCGTCCAGATATACGTTCAAATTGAGGCCGGGCGCAGAATTTTCGTCGAAAGAGAATCTAATCGCCTGCGTATATCGAACAGACGAGCTACGCAGTTCCTTTCAAGATAGAATAAGGTATCGCAGAATGAGTTATCTCGCGTTTGGGTGAAAACGAGCGAGCCGGCAATTATCTTCCATCTGCCGAATTTCCGACCGTGACCCCTGCAGCTGTCTCGGCGAGGACGGGGCCCGTTCTACGCGGAAAGTCAATTGACGCGGGGGTGACATCGCGTCCAAGATTCGTAGACCTCGTTAACGACTCGCGTCATTGTCCCGTCCTCGTGAAACTGGGGGCCACGCGCCTTTTGGAAAATCGTCCGCTCGGGAACACGTACATATACAGGAGAGGATTTTCGCGAAACGATCGGCGGTGACCAGCTGGCAGAACGCGTCCTCCGTTGGCGGAGTAACGATCGTTCGATGGTCGTTGTCCGGTAGCGGCCGGCTGCGGCGGGGCGCACGATGGGACCGTATGTCGCGCGTTCCAGCCGCCGGCGAAACTCCATATTTATGCCGGTGGCCAAGCCATATGCGTTTGAACGCCGTCCGCGTTACTACACGGGTCTCGTTTCCACGAGCGTGTTCGCCGGGTCACGATTTTTCCTCGGCCTTCGCGCCGCGATCGATACCGCGATTGAACTCGAAACACGGCTAGACGACGACGACGACGACGTCGCGTCCCGTTCGCTCGGATTCGTAGTCCCGGACCGTCTCTCAAACGTAATTACTCCCGTATCCCGGATGTCCCTCGCTTTGCCCGGCGTCGAACGAAATCTTATCCGTTAACGAGCAAAGCGAGAACTCCGATCCTGCCTTTCCAGGAGCTACAAACAAAGAGCGGTACGCGCGAGTCGACGCTCGCGCCGCTCGAAGAGGGAAGAACGCTGGCTGAAGAATAAAGGAACGAGGAAGAAAGGAGGAAACGAGGAGTAAAAGAAGGCGACCGGACCCGAATAAAAGGAGAAGCCCCGCGCGGAGTTCGGGTCCGGGCGAGGTTCCGAGGGCGCGTTTTCCGTCGGGAAGACTCGCGCGAAGTGGGTCACCTGAGTCACCTCTCCGGCCAGGAACGAACTTCTCGCAAAAGCGTAAAGGCCGAGGGACGGGGAAGGGAAGAGCGTGGACGGCGCGGGAGTGCTCGCCGAATGATTTGCATAAAGTTTCTCTCATCGCGACCGATTCCTGGGAGACCCGAGAGAGGAGAGAGCGACTACGAACGGGGAATCCAGACGCGTACGCTCTATCGTCGTTATTGCTGTATTTTGTTCACGGCTTGTTTATGTCCGAGAAATTTTAGGTATGATTACAATATTGATAATTCAGAAGTATCATATAATTGGAGAGGATTTCTTATGTAACTTTAGGAGATTCGTAAACTTTTCTCACAATCAGTATTTGATAAGGGAAACCGATAAGAGTTTATATTGATTTTTAGCGTCCATATTGCGGAGAGCAGATGGATTCGAGGGTCACGATGAGGCGAAACCAGTCGCTGGATCGACGAACGTTCGTCGAACGAATCACGAAAACCGATCGATCGACACCGAGGTTGACGTCGTCGCGTGCTTCGTCCACGTGTTGCGCTTCGTGGGAGAGGATCCAAAGTCGTCAGGTATGAAACGATCGTCGATCCTTTACGATCGGCCGTCGATCGACGAGATCAGGAAAAGGGGAAGAACCGGGAAAAGATCAGGCCGGAGTTCGTGATTTTCGGAGCTTTGCCGAAGTGCTTTCGACTCGATCGATCGGAGAGGAACCGACCAGTAGAAGAAGGAACACTGCGTACAACTCGTTTGACCGTCGATTAATTTCGTCGAATTCGATTTGGAACGCGATCGGTTCGGTCAACGACGACGTCTCTTTTTCTCCTCGCGTTTACTCGCCCGGACCACGGTTTTCGGCGACAACTTTTCCGCTTAAAATAACTCGGTCTTAACTCAATTATTTCTCGTTAAGTCCGGCGGCGGTGCTCGGGACTCGGGTCACCGGTTCTTTTTGTTCTCGCTAACTTTTCGAAGCCCCCGGCGAGAGGGAGGACGGGGGACGAGAGGCGTGCTGGACTCGCGGCGTTCGATCAATTTTTACGCGGACCTCGACTCGGTTTTTTCGCGTTTCCCGGCAGTGGGAAAACGCGGGGAACGATAATAGGCGATAATTGGAGAGCAAACCGCCTGGGTCCTACTCCGTCTCTCTAACTTCCAGAGTCCGGCGGTCGGATGGCCTCGATCGACTCGTTTCTCACGAACTGGATCGCTACTAGTTCCCGCGAAGCCGTCGTTTTCTTCGCGAGAAGACGCGCGAGGCCGCCGGTGAAAGCGTCGAGGAAAGGGAAAAGCGGCGCGGAAAGCGAGCGGTCGAATCGAAAAAAGGGTAGGCGGTCGTGTGGGGGAACGTGATTAACCGACGGGGGAGACACGAGAGTCCCTTTGCGCGTTCAACGGCACGGGATAAGTGTTTGCGTTTTGCAATTACCGCTTCCCGCTGGCCGGCCCGAGCCAACTCCCGCGAGTAATTGACCCTTCTGGTCGTTTGGACCGCGAGGCACGCGCGAACGACCGGACCCGGAGCTCTTTTTCCAATTTCGGAGCAGCTAGGCTTCGCTCTCTCGTTCGCGGGAATTCGGTGACCCGAGAAAGAGAGAGAGAGAGAGAGAGACGAGCGCGGACGAAGGGGGACGTCGAGGAGACGGGCCGAGGCCGAGGCGGTGCTCGCTTTTAAAATCCTCTTTCACGATAAAATCGGTGATTATACGTGTAGTCGCGGTTCCATTACGGCCGGATCGCGATAAGGCGGCCTCGTCGATGGGTGGGTGGCATCGAGTGTCCTTAATTCGGGCCCGTATTAACGCTTTCCGCGTAACGACGAAGGGAGAGCCCCGCGCGGCACGCCTCCGAGTTTCGACGGTCGCATAGTTTCAGAGACGGTCGCGTCGTCGATTCGTCCAGCGGGGACGAAAATTTCGGGAACGGAAACCGCTGGCCCGGGGACGGGACCGCGTGTTGCCTCTCGCAATTTCCCGGCAACAAAAATCTAATTAACTCGTCGAGACGGAGAGCGGAGAGACCGCGCGTCCTCGTTTGCCCGCGAATAAAAAACGGGAAACAAATTTTGCGCTCTCTAGAGGGAGTTTTTTATTTGCCGGTGCGGCCCGTTTAAATACAGAGAAAGGAACTCGGCCGGAATTGTTCTTACGAAAAATTGAAGGGACCAGCGGGACGAGCAAACGAGGGAAACGCGAACGATTACGCGCGACCCTCCGTTCTCTCGAGAGAAGCGAGGAATAGCGATTACGGAGAAACGGCCACGAGAAGAGGAACCGATCGTCGTGTCGTCCACGAGAAGTGGAACCGATCGTCACGTCGTCTACGAGAAGAGGAACCGATCGTCGTGTCGTCCAGGAGAAAAGGAACCGATCGTCGCGTCGACTACGAGAAAAGGAACCGATCGTCGCGTCGACTACGAGAAAAGGAACCGATCGTCGCGTCGACTACGAGAAAAGGAACCGATCATCGCGTCGTCCAGGAGAAGAGGAAGCGATCATCGATCGCGTCGTCCAGGAGAAAAGGAACCGATCCACAGTGTGACGGATGACCGAACTAGCGGGACTTAAATCGATTTCTTAACTTTGCCAGTAGTTGAAAATTTTGCATATCATATTTCTATAATGTTCGTAAATCATGAAAATATATGTATTACTCAATATAAGTGTTAATAACCTTAAAAAATTTATCATTATATCCATAACGCGTGAAATCCTCAAGTTGAAGTGCATTTTATTCGTTAAAATTCTCCTATCTTGCACGATTTGTAATACATTACTTTCTTATTCATACTGTTTTCTCCCATATATGAAAAGATAACTTTCTACTTTCGTAAATTTTGAAATTTTTTATTGTTAACGCTAAAATTGTTTCCAATTCACAAAACCATATTTTGAAGGCATTAACATGGTTTTGGTACACAATACCGTAAAATACTGAATTTTAACTATATGGACGTGAAAGCAGGACTCATCTGCTACAATTATCAATAAAAACATCTTGAGAATGTTTGCGAATTCAAATAATACAATCGATTTTCCATTGCGCTAGTATTTGAATGCGCGGCAACCGCTCGGCCTGCAGCGCAAGTATTGCTAAATATGAACCAACATTTTTACTATTGTTCCTTACCTGCCTTGACCGTCATAATCCTTCAACCCTCCATTTCCTCATGGCCAAATGCACGTTTTTTTAACTTTAAAAACGCTTGACGATTTATTACCGACCACGGTCAACTCTCGGCAGTTAGAAATAAACATAATAGACAATATAGAGAGTGCTTTACACGCAAAACCTCCAGAATAGACACAAACACAGATTTACTTCATAGATTGTTAATGACGTCAGATCCGTATATTACTAAGTTACGCGCTACTCCTATGACACAAAATAAATCAGTGATACCTGAAGTGTTGGAATTTATAATAATTAACAATTAAGAGCCTGCAACCATCTGTCTATCATTACGATTTCGACGTAAAAAATATATTATTATATGTATATAGTTTATTAACATTGTTTGTCAACTTTTTTCATAATTATTAATGTTATATTGGGATTATGGGAATTATTCAAAAGAATACTCAGTTAATTCTTATTAAAACTTTATAACTTTATTATACGACTTGGAAGGCGTCTTTGCTCTCTGACTCTCTGCTCGAGACTGACCGAAGAATGCGCAACGAAAAATCTAGTGTTTATAACTGTGTGTAATATAATGCCCAGAGTTGTGTACAATATGCTTTCGGCTCCGACCGTTTAGGGTCCAGATACGGCCAGAGGCCTATTAGCTAAAATAACAAAGTATAATCTTTAAGAGGCTACAATGTCTCTCAACACACCGATTCAATTTTGTTTATTGTTGAAATAATATTATAAAATCCAACATGTTATCTTGTTCAATATGCTAACAACTACATGATAATAAAAAAAAATAACAAATTTAAAACGTATACTTTGCTCTAAGAATTAAATCCCGCTAGTTCGGCCATCCGTCACACTGTGCGATCGTCGCGTCGACTACGAGAAAAGGAACCGATCATCGCGTCGTCTACGAGAAAAGGAACCGATCATCGCGTCATCCAGCAGAAGAGGAACCGATCATCGCGTCGTCTACGAAAGAAAAGGAACCGATCTGGAGTAATTGGCGATGTTCGTCGCCACGGAGGGTGGCCCGCCCCGGCCGCCCGTATTTACCGCTTTCGCTTTCGTCGCGCGGCAGAAAAATTCGACCAGAGATCTCCGACCCCCGGGGACACCGACGTACCGGTCGCGAGAGCCTCTCTCTCTCCACCGGGAAACCGGCCAATTCCCGAGGATCCCGGGCAACGGGGGGCCGCGGGCGCGAGTCCGGCTCGCGCCGACCCTGAAGGTGTTCCCACCGCGCGACACCCACGGCAAGGGTGCAACTCGTTCGGTCGTTTCCGCGGCTCCGAGCCGAGCTCTGCCGCCGGCCAGGGTTGTCATCGAAACGCTCTCCGTGCCCCTTCCACCGACAAAATGGCTCGGTTCTCCTCCGACGAAGACGGCGTGACGCGTACGTTGCGAGGTTCCCTTCCAGAGGCAGGCTAGAGGGGAATCGGGCCAATCTCCTGGTGGAAAGGGCACGGAACGCGGTTCTCCGTCATCCCCGGTGCCGGCAGCCGGTCGAGCGCGCGCGCGTCCCGAGCATAGTTGCCAGAAAAGCGCACGACGCTTCCCCTACCTACCCCTTCTACCAGCATATTAGACTCAGCAACGGTCACGTGACAGTCGACCTGACACCGATGGTAGGGATCGCCTGCTAGAACAGAGTCGAAGAGAATCGAGCTAATATGCTGGTAGAAGGGGTAGGTAGGGGAAGCGTCGTGCGCTTTTCTGGCAACTATGGTCCCGAGTGGGGGAGACACGGGGTAGTAGTAGTAGCTGTGCGGTACGAGTCACGGGACTATGTAGCACGAGCCCTGCTGCACTCGACTCGGGTCACGCTCGGACACGCGATCGTCGCGCGTAACGCACGCTCGTTGTTACGAACGCCTGGTAGCGGCCGCGGCCGGTGCCAGTCATTTTCCCTGCGAAACCCCGGTGCGTCCCTCGACCCTCGTGTGCGCGTCTCTCTCTCTCTCTCTAGTTCGAGCGACTTCTCGGCGAGGGAGGTCAAGGGGATCCCCGAATCAGTCGGAGGTTCGACGTCGCCGAAGAACGCGGCGACCTTCTCCGCGGCTGTCACAATCGGGCGTACAGTTCCCGGGATCTCACACGCTGGTTCGCGTCGTCTTCGTCGTCGTCGTGCGCGGACTGTTTCGCGAGCCTGCGGTACGACGCTCGACGTCGAGTGCGACGGTGTGCGCGACGTGCCTCAACATATCGTCATCCGGACTCGGTTATTTCTCTAGCTGATCATGGATTGGAGAGTGGGCCTGTTCCTCGGCTGTCTGTTCGTGAACGGTGAGTGACTTTGATTGACTCCGACGAGGTTCACCGGAATTATTCAAACCGCGTGGCCGCCAGGAAAGTTCCCCGAGGCGTAGGTGACCGTCGTCGATCTTCCTTCTCCCTCGCTGCCGTTCTACCCTGCGTTCTCTTCTAGTTCTAAGCGTCGTGGGATAGTTCCTCCGTTCAGCGATCATCGAGACCGTCGGGCGGAAAAATCGGCGAATATGCGTTGCGTTACGCGCAGATACGACTCTCTCCTTCGTATATCCCTGCGACGAATTCTGCGAAAGCTCGTACAGCGTGGATAGAAGCGCGCGTATCCCAGAAGCGTGGATAGACAGACCTCGATGACACGCGTCCGGGAATCGTTCGTCTGACCGGCAATTCGTGGAGATTTTCTGTTCGGACTCGGAGGTGCCGCGTTTTAGTCGATCAGGTGGTCGAAGGCCAGAGATTCTTCCGTCCTCGTTCGGCTCGCGGGCTCCTCTCCGTCGGGACGCGACGGAGAAGACGGCGGGCGAGATCCGATCGACTCTTGCTTGTCCGCGATAACGTCCGATCGGATCGATAGACCGCGCGCGGCACGGCACGCGCGCTCCAATTTCCTGATGGAAGTGGATTAATACATGTAATTTGATGCAGCCCCTGGAGTAATCGCGCATCTCGCGACTCGATCTTCCCGCGAGCGATTTCACCGCGTCGCCACGCGGCGACGATTCTCGTCTACGAAACTATCGCGCGTCGAGAACGATCGTCGTTGTCTGCGATCCATCGCCGGAACCGGGTAACGCGAGAACCTTTAATTATTGCGAGCGGTATAGAATTTGCGGCGTCCCGTCCCTCTCTCTCTCTCTCTCTCTCTCTCTCTCTCTCCCGTCGGGAGAGAGAGAGCGGCCCGTCGTTTAGGCGAGCACGGGCCGTACAGGTGTCGGCACGCGCGCGATCCGCCTCGCGATATCCCGCGACGATAACGATCATAATAATTTAATTTAACGGTCCGCGAGAGAAGGAGGTCACAGTCGCATCGATCTCCTCTGGAGAGCCCGCGAGATGCACCGGGCAAATATTAAAGAGCCGCCACCCTCTCCGGAGCCTGGCTCCGTCCTCGGAATACCCACTTACCCCGTCCACCCCTTACGTCTTTCTTTTCACTTTTTTCAAACCCTCCCCTCGTCGTCCGTTCGTCGCCGGGACGACCGAAACCGAGACGGACGAGGTCGGCGAGGAAACAGGGCCAAGATCGCTCGCCACGAGCGACGGAGACTTTTCAACGGGCCGTCCGTGAACCGTAGTTGACTCTCGCAGAAGAGAGTCGGGCTCGTTCGATTCGACGAACGGAAGATCGACACGCGGCGTCGTCTTTGCCCGTTTATATCCCGCCGTTCGATCTTGACGGACGACGGTTTTACTCGGTTCGCGTGGATGAGACACGATGACGCTTTTCCATTCGTCCGCGGACCTCCCGAAGAATTCCGAGGCCGGCGGAGTAATAACGTTCAATTACCGCGTCCGTCGCGACGTCTACGGGCCCGCTCGAGCCTCTCCGCGGATTAACGCTCGTTACGGAGGTTAAAGACGACGTCCCCGACGCCTCGAGAGGCGATCGTCCCTCCTGCGGGCTCGGGCGTCCTTCTCTCTTTTACCTTCTGGTCTCCGGGCTCGAAACGGCTCGTCGGGGAAGAGTACGTTCGAACGAACGGGTGGACGGTTCCTGGAATCGGTCGAGTAACCGCGGAGCCGGGTATCATCAGGACAAAGGACGTTTTAATTGACCGAACGCTGGCGAGGGCAGGGCAGAAACGGAGAAACGGCGCCGCGAGTCGACCGTCGAAACGAATCGTTCCCCCTCGATCGTTTCTTTGTCCCCGCTCGACGACCGACTGGTCCCAATTTGCCGAGCGTTTTTAAAGCGGCGTCGGCCAATTTACGACCCGATCGATTTTCCCGCTTCTACGCCGATATCACCGAATCCTCCGGACGGGTTCGTTCTTCGTTCCGCGTCTACGACTTCGATAAAGTGGAGTTTACAGGAAAATCGGTCGCATCGCGAGCTTCGTGTTCTCTATCTCTCTCTCTTTCTCTCTCTCTAGCTCTCTCGTTCTCTCTTTCTGAGAGATATGTGTAATGTGTAAGCGTAGGTGGGGCGGTCCGGTCGCGATCGTTCTAAGGGTACACGGGTGAAATTTTTCACCGCGTCACGATACGCCGCGTGCGGCCGAAACGCACCAGCAGATGGTACTCGTCGTAGATGGGCGTGCCGGCGGCCGCGGGGCCCGGTTTAATCGGTTAAAATCGTCGTTAATTGAAAACGAGTCAATTTACGCGTAACGCGAGACCACAGCTGGACGGGCGACGTTTCGTCCTTGGGACGCAACGAGCCCACATCCGGTCGGCCGACGCGATCGTCACGCGGGTATGCCTTTCGGTGGAAGCCAATTTTTTTCACGGCCCATCTCCTATTCCTGTGTTACCGCTACCGGGAGGAGAGGATCGATCCGGGACGAAGGAGAGTTATCCAGAAAACGTATCAATCGTTCGAACGCCAGTTCCTTCTTTCTCTCTCTCTCTCTCTCTCTCTCTCT
>SMSR01015734.1:1280-19276 GCA_019453355.1 Ceratina japonica
GACAATATACGAAATCGCATTGTAAACTCCCACGGTGATCAGAAAATAAATCGTAGAGATCGTTTCCAAGTTTCGAGACAAACCAGAGTGGAAGCGATCTGGACATTTTGAAAAAGCGTCGCGCGAAGAAACGGCGGGCCAGGTCGATGTCAGATACAAATGAGGAAGTTGGCGTCGCTGGGTTGCAAGAATAAAATGTTGCGAGATGATAAATGCCGGCCTCCGCTTTCAGCCCGGTTAACCACCGGCAAGTTTTCTTTTATCGCCGAGAGACAATGTCCCGCTTTCTTTTCCGAGGGTCACGTCGCTGCCATTCGTTCCCGTCGCACGCACAAAACAGGCCGATCCTTGGAAAATGGCAGCGGGCATCGCACCTGGGACGAGATGGAACGCTGGAAATAATAATTGGCCGACCGCGGGAACCGTTATCTCTCGCGGAGAGCGAATTCATCCCTCATTAATTAAATCGCGAGCAGAAACGAATGTTCGCCCGATGAAAAATGAAGCATTAAAACGATATAGCGTCGTCCGGCTCGATGGGTTTCATAAAAAACGTCTGGGAGGAATTTATTCAAGCCATCTTATTACACGATTCCCCCGTGCAACGTAATCATCCGGCGTCATCAGCGTTCCAGAGGCAACGAGACGTTTCAGGTTGAAAGGCTCGCTTCCGGGCAGATTGGACGCGTTTTTCCGGCGTCGCGTCGCCCCGCGTCGCAAAGATGTCTCATGCCCGGGCCATTATCGCGGCAGCTAGCTACCGCCGTCGCTTTATCGTGCCAGTCCGCACAAAGAACCGCGTTCTCGCAGCTAATTTAATATCGTTCTCGCGTATGCACTCGCGCAGCTGCACTCGATTGCCGGCCATTGAATCAGCTGCAGACGGGGAAAACGCGTTGACGAAGAAAAGAAGATCTGCGAAACGAGATCGGATAACAACCTTTGTTCGGAGATAGGGAAAAAATGGCCCCGGGAACAACGGGCAGAGATCTGCCGAATTTTATTAAATCAAGCCGAAGAAGGGCGGGACTTTATTCGGGGACGGAACGACGAAAAACGAGAGAAAGGATTTTTATTAAAAGATTCCTAGGAACGAGAGGCCGAAGATGAAGACGGTGTCATCTCTCTTTTGAAAGGTGTCGGATAAGAGAGGGTTAGAAAGATTTTTATCCACGGCGAAATTGAAGCTTTAGAAAGTATTCGCGAAAAGGAGAACAGAGATCGGCCGGCGCTCGAGTGAGTTTTCACTTCACAAAAAGGCCGGACAATAGAAACAAAACCCCCGCGCGCGCGCATGTTAATCTTAATTCTCTTGATTTACGATCACCGCCACGGGTCGGAGTGGTTCGACGCGGNCCTGCCAGGACAGAGGGAACCGCGTTAATTTCCATCAAACAGACGACTCGAAGACGCGGGAGGGAAGATCGGGCGGCGTGAAAGGAGAGATTCCTCCTGAACCGCGTCGCCGATCGTGAAAGGGTCCAGAAGGGGTTAACAGACGGAGAACAGCCGGGAATACGCGAAACGAAGCTGTTAATCTTAATTCTCTTGATTTACGATCACCGCCACGGGTCGGAGTGGTTCGACGCGCGGAGTACGAGGTTTCGGGCGGAAATTACGAAGCACGGCATCCGGGAAGGCCACCCTCGCGGCCGTGTCGAGCACACTTCGCTACACGAGTGGATAAATTCACCTTTTCAGTCTGCCGTTTCCCTTATCATCGACGTAAATCAACCGACGTGTCGCACGCAACAATTCGAATTTTTACTTCCCTTCTGTATAAAATCGTGTCATGAATAATTTGTACGACTAGAAAATTCTAATTCCGAGTTTATTCTTCTACGATCCCCGTCCATTTTCCTTACATGGTTCAGGAATCGACTCGTGAAAAAAACAAGAAGAAAAAAAATAGAAAGTATCATGCACCCTCGCGCGCCTAATTAAGGAAGATCTGAATTTAAATAGTGGAGAGTAGCGCGGAGTGCAGCTCTCGCTCGTGACTCGTTAATGATCGTCGAGCGAGGNAGAATTTTTTCTTCCCTTCTGTATAAAATCGTGTCATGAATAATTTCTACGACTAGAAAATTCTAATTCCGAGTTTATTCTCGTACGATCCCCGTCCATTTTCCTTACATGGTTCAGGAATCGACTCGTGAAAAAAAACAAGAAAAAAAAAATAGAAAGTATCATGCACCCTCGCGCGCCTAATTAAGGAAGATCTGAATTTAAATAGTGGAGAGTGGCGCGGAGTGCAGCTCTCGCTCGTGACTCGTTAATGATCGTCGAGCGAGGTACGTTCTGGCGCGGCGCGGCGCCGCGCGTTGCGTGCATATTTTGCAAAATACGTTCGAGTGGAAAAAGCGGGAGATGGAAACGGCGGAAACGAAGAAAAATTCTCCTCCGGTCGAGCTGCCGTTTCGAATCTCCCTCTCTCTCTCTCTCTCTCTCTTCGGCGACTTCGTTAACGAGTTTCATTTCGTACGCGCTGATCTGTCAGTTCCGTTAACAGATACAAGCCGACGACGACGACGCGGGGTTAACGCGAATTAACGCGGGTCTGTTCGAGTGTCACCGGCGGCGGCGTGGGAGCTCGGCGAAACGAAAGAACGGAATCCCGTGTACGAAGGAATTCCTCGTTTAATTAAAGACAATTAATCTGTTTGATTAAGTCGGTCGCGTCGGGTAANACGCGGGGTTAACGCGAATTAACGCGGGTCTGTTCGAGTGTCACCGGCGGCGGCGTGGGAGCTCGGAGAAACGAAAGAACGGGATCCCGTGTACGAAGGAATTCCTCATTTAATTAAAGACAATTAATCTGTTTGATTAAGTCGGTCGCGTCGGGTAATTGGAACTCGCGAGGGAAGCGTCTCACGCGCGGTCTATGATCTCGGCGTTGAAGGGGGTTAACACGAGAATGAGACTGCATCCCCCCCCGCCAGTGTGGCTCGAGGAGCGCGGTAGTTAATTATTGTTGTTGCTCGGTTGCCGGTCCTAGGCTCAAGAAGACGTCCTCGCGAAGAACTTGTTGAAACTGTTGGTGAACCTAGCCGAGAACCCGAACCGATGGGAGCGCGTGCAGAAACTGCTCGGTAAGTAACGATTTGTAGACAGTCTGCAGAACAGATAGAAATTCCGCCGCGGTAAACAGTTCTGGTTCTCGTTAGACCTCAATCGCATCGACCGGTCGCGGTAACGAACGCTCGCGAATTCGCCACCGAAATTCCTACACGCGGGGTGCATCGATTCGACGAGCACTAATACAACTAAACCGATTCCTGACCCACCGGGCTCGAACACGTGCGAAAATTAAATTTCCCCCGAGCGTCCCGGAACGTGTACCTTAAACCGAACGTTAAAACGCGGTTCGGGAAGCGACGGCAATTCTCTACGGTAACGAGGGAAGGGCCCGGGAGAGAGGAACTTTTCCCGGCACAAAACCCATTCACGGGTAAATAGATTCGAATCCGGTTAGACTGTTAAAAGGGAGAATCTGTCGCGCGAAGATCCGCGCCGCTAATCGAGTCTAACGGTGAATCGAATGAAGCCGGACAACGGCCCGATTAGACGGATACCGTTCGCGTTATTGTCGGGTGTAATTGGCCCCGCTGACAATTAGTCGAGTCGTGTAACCCGGGAATCGATGTAATTCGGCCGCGGGTTAGCTGGATTCTCCTCGCAGCGGCGGCGACGAAGCTCCGGGCCGACTTCTCGTTCGATTACTTCCTGCCGCGCGAACAATACGTTAACCCATTTCACGGCGCGATCCTCCCGTGCCGTTTCGCGTCGCTGCCATTGAATTAGCCGGAGACAAAGAGTGGAAACGCGACCTGAACCCGAAACGAGGGTTTACACGGTATTCGGGCCGATCGCGGAACGATTCCTAGCCCGATACGTCTAATACTCTTGTAACGCGGACCTTTTTAATCGGAATTATCGTCGTCCCCCGAGCGACGGCGCCGGTACGTGAACTGGAAACTGGATCGTTTCCCTCCGGTCCCATTCGCGAATGAAACGCGTCCCTTAATTTCTCGGCTAACGCCCGGCGCGCTCGCGGCTGGTTAATGTATAAGGGGACAGTGAATAATCCGGGAACAAGTTAGTCTACGCGTCGCGCCGAGGCGAACAGTAGGCAAAGCGCTTTGCACACGGAACCTTCTTAATCTCCATTACCGGAACAATGCCGCTTTAATAATAGCCATTTGCTGGCGCTGATGGATGCGAGCACCGCGACCGGACTCATTTTAAATGGACGCGACGCGCTTTTGAAAAAAAAAAAAGAAAAAAACTAGTCGTAAGCGTAGTAGGTATCTGTAAACGAGTGCTTGAATGGCGCTTCTATATAGTATACATAAGTGTCTGAGCGCGGACTTTAAGCGGCCGGGGTAATGACTTTTCTGGCATTTGCCGGTGAATTTTTGCTCTTAAAACGAGGGGAAAACGGTAGCCGGGACAAGCTTAAAAGGTCGCGGCGTTTACAATCCGCGTTATCTCTTTCTAATGGCAGTGAACGCGGAGAACGAGTTGAAACTGTCGAGGAACGGGTTGGATCCGGGTAAGCGGAGCTACGAGTCCGCGTCCACCCTCTTCCCGAGCACCACGGAATTTTCGAAGGAGCCGAGGAAACCCCGGAAGAAACCGAAGAAAAAGAAGAAGGCCAAGCACCGTTTTACCACGACGACGTTGACCCCCGTGCCGGCGACCCCGCCTCTGTTGACCACCACCGAAACCCCTTGGCAGACGACGCCCGTTCAACGTTTGATCGTCCCGCTGTGGTGGTGGGGCCGGGACTCTCCCGAGGAAACCGGGAAGACCGCGGGCGGCTACTCCGTTACGCAGAACCGGAGGAGCTTGCCCTCCGTCAGGGAGCTGATCGAACAAAACAAGTCGAAGACCTTCGCCGACGATAGGAAACCGATACCGGCGGACGAAGTTGGCGAACTCGGCGATCGGAGGCTGCCGCGGTTTGGCAAGATCGGGACTCGTCAGCCGGGTCACGTTCAACCCCACGGGGAGTTCGCGAACGCGTACGATGGACTAGGTAGGTCGGACACTTAATTGTGAAGCGCGCCTCCTCCCTCACTCAATTTGTCAATTTCATCAAAAACTGTTTCTTTACGTACAAATAAACGTTCGGTAATACGCAGAAATGCATCCGCCGAATAAATATTGCTTCGTAATAAATACAGAGTTTGTTTCGATCGAACGAATAAATAATTGTTTATCTCAAATAGTACTTTTTACCGATTAATTCGCAAGAGGTTTTATAAGTTTTTCGACACGGCCGAACAATTCCGAATTTATCAATAATTATTCGAGCCTCTGTGATTTCAGACCCGGAGCGAGCGTCGGATTACGACGTGCAGGAAGCGTATCGGTCGTTGAGGTATCCTCAACCCCGAGACTATTTGCGAAGACGCGAGGAGGAATACCCGATCGATTTCAACGTGCAGGCCGACGGGTTTCGTCAGGAATACGAACCGTCTCGCGACTACGAGCTGGCCAGGAGCTGGCCGGATCTGTCGTATAGGTACGACCCGTGGAGAACGGAGGAGAGACTGTTGCCCGTAGATTGGCCTTGGAGGCAGCAGTCTTCGGACGAGGGTAAATATTGGCCTCAGCGGGGCTATCTGCCGGTCGAGAAAAATTACTGGTCGACGAACGAGGAGGACGCGGAACAGGAGGAGGCCCGGAAGATGTGGCAACAGCAACGGGTCCAATATTGGAAGGACAGATCGAACTGGTCGGCGGAGAGAGCTCCGAAAGCTCCCGGCTGGCAGCAAGGGGAAAGGCCCGTGAAATTGTACGATCGGGAACAAGCGAGCGGGAATTGGGACAAGGGTAAAAACCGTTCGGAGCTGAACAAGTCGTCGGCGAAGCCGGAGAACAAGGAGAAGGTCGTGCTGCCGCAGATCACGATGAAGACTTGGAACAGCCTGACCTCCGACCCGGCCACGTGGCCGCACAAGCTGCCGGGAGCGAAGCCGTGGCCGAAGGACGAGAACGGGAAGTCGTACAACCCGAACGCGGACCTGGTGAAGAAGCTGGGCCTGGACAAACAGAACGGCGGCGCCCGTTCGAAGGAGCAGAGCGAGAAGGCGGGCGGCGAGAGGAAGGCGAAGGAGGAGAAGCAGGGGAGGGCGTTCGCGTCAAAGGAATTCGCGAAGGAAGAGGAAACGCCTTTGGCAGAGACTTCCAAGTACAAATCGAACGACGATAGGAGCAACTTTAGTGATTACAAGGCGAGGGAGTCGAAACCTTGGTCGCTCGTCTCGGAGCCGAAGAGTTCGAAGGAGTGGAAGACGGAGGGAAGCATGCAGGGCGACGACGCGACCGTTTGGAGGCGGAAGTACGAGGGGAAGAACCCGTGGACCAACGAAGAGGCCGGCCTGCCCAAGATACAATCGGTGGGCGCGTGGGTGATGGCAGCTGACCAATCTACCTGGAAGCCTTACCACATCAAACCGATGGACTCCGCCGACGAGACCGGTCCACGAAGATGGTCGAAACCGATCGGCAGATCCGACGGGAAATGGACGAGCAAGGGATCCTGGTCGGAGAAAGTGAACGACTCCTGGATGGATCAATCGGACACGGGTCTCTGGCCTGAGAAGACCGAGTTCTGGCCCGAGAAATCTAACAAACCGGGATCGTGGTTTCCGAAAACGAAATCGGACAACTCTAACTGGAAAGCGAAAGAGGGATGGTTACCGAAACCAGAATCCTCTCCGTGGATATCGAAAGAAGAGAACAACTGGGCGACGAGATCCGGTCCTTGGTCGACGAAGTCGAACGAGTCGTGGACGTCCAAGGACGACGCAGCCAAAGATTCCTGGTCTTCGAAGGCGAAGGAAGACGAGGGAGACTCCTGGTCCAGGAAGTCTAACGACCAAGGATGGAATCCTAAGGGCAACGAACTGTCCCCGTGGCAGCAGAAGATGAACGACGAGTGGACCTACGGNTCGAGATCCGGTCCTTGGTCGACGAAGTCGAACGAGTCGTGGACGTCCAAGGACGACGCAGCCAAAGATGCCTGGTCTTCGAAGGCGAAGGAAGACGAGGGAGACTCCTGGTCCAGGAAGTCTAACGACCAAGGATGGAATCCTAAGGGGAACGAACTGTCCCCGTGGCAGCAGAAGATGAACGACGAGTGGACCTACGGGAAGGCGAGCTCTACCGGCGCGTGGCCGGCGAAATGGAAGCAGTTCGCGTACCACAGGGTGACGGCGATGCCGATCTCGAAGCCGGGGACCACGGCCGACGCGGCCGCTTCCAAGTCGAAGAACAACGCGTTCGTCGCGGTGTCCGCGGTCTCCTCGCCGAAGTACACGGGGACCGAGTGGAGGAAGAACGACGAGGACGCGAGGAACGACGGCGGCCACGGGGACGAGCAAGACCGCGGGGCAAATCAATTCCAGGTGGGGTTGGAGCGACCGATCTACGCGTGGAAGAAGGACCCCGGCGCGTTACGGGACGCCTCGGCGAAGAGCAACGGCAGCGACCCGCTAGAGAACCAGCTAGAGGCACTCAGGCAAATTGACTTCTGGTCGTACAAAGAGAACGAGGCCGAGGTAAGCTCGATTCGCGTTTTATTAAATTCCGCCCGCCACTCTGCTCCCGACACGCTCGATGATTCGTAATTCTATCAAGAATCGGCGATGAAACACGAGAAACTAATTCGAGACGCGGATTGAGAAATACGCTATTATTCAGACGATCGTTGATTAATGAAACGGGCCAGTAGTGGATGAAGTCGCGAGTGCCTTGGGGATTTTTTAGCTCGATTATTTATTCCATTCGTTGCACGACGTTTCCTATCTCGCGCTCTGAATTATGGTAGAATTTCATCACGGGACATGTAGACGTTCGGTGTAATAGACTTGAATGTTTAATACGGCCGCTTTTAATACGCGAAACTGCCAGTCTCCCCCTCTCTCCCTCTTCCTCTCTCACTACGTCTATTATAGATAACTCTGGAATAGAATATGTACTCATGAACTAGATGTTAAACAGTAGGTTAACCATGTACGCACACCTCGTTATAAGGGAACTATTTGAACAATTCTCGTCAAAATTTATTTCAGCGTTAACCGCGAGAAATTGCTCGACGCAGGAGGAAAAACGAGGAGGCTAATTTCTCCGACGATAAGAAAGATCGAGGGGTCGTTCTATATTTAACGAACCGCGGCGATCGAGCCCGGGATAAAACAAAGATCGCGATCAGTGTTTAAGAGGGTGGGCGAGAAGACACTCGAATTGGAAGTAATCCCAGGGCATCGCGACGCTTTTACGTGCCGCAATTTCCCGGATCCGTTGACGAGGACGTGCCCGGACTCGGTTGACCCCGTCGCCGCCGCCGCCGCCCGCCCGCTGCTCCTGCGGCCGGAAGTGAGCGATGCCTTCCTTCCTTCCGCCGCGGCGCGGACCTTACGTGATCCCGGGTCTGATTGCGAAAGTTCACCACGAGCACGGGCGTGCCAGACATAAAGCTCCGCGGCGATCCCTTCCGATCCAGATATTTCAAGCCGCATCAAACTATTGACTAGAACGAACAAATAGACTGTCGACCGTTCGATTTTCGTTTTCTATCCGGGGAAAGTTAATAAACGCGGACGATCAAAGTCACTCCGATTCTAATAGAATTTCCACGGCTCGGACGTCGACGGACCTCCGGAGGACGAGGAACTTTGACCGTAAAAGTTTTTTGGACGCGACAGAATTTTTGACCACTAAATCGACCAAATATATGAAATCGCGTTGATTTTCTCCTCTGAATAAAGATGTCCCGTCTCGTTTGGGTTGCAGAAGAGGTTGACGNTACCTCCGGAGGACGAGGAACTTTGACCGTAAAAGTTTTTTGGACGCGACAGAATTTTTGACCACTAAATCGACCAAATATATGAAATCGTGTTAATTTTCTCCTCTGAATAAAGATCTCCCATCTCGTTTGGGTTGCAGAAGAGGTTGACGTCGACGGGCGCTACCATGGAGACGACGTCGGTGGCGAGCAACTCGACGTCGGCGACGACGCACCGACGGGCCATCCTGGCGGCAGGGAACGAGAGCGGGCCGNGGTTGACGTCGACGAGCGCTACCATGGAGACGACGTCGGTGGCGAGCAACTCGACGTCGGCGACGACGACGCACCGACGGGCCATCCTGGCGGCAGGGAACGAGAGCGGGCCGCTCGAGAATCGGCGGACGATATCGATGAAATAGGTCGAAGGTTTATCGTAGATCCTTGATCTCGCCCGATGTGTACCGGTCTGTTCAGTCGACAATAGGCTACGCGAAGTCTCTGAGCAAGTTCCAACGACTCTCTGGCCCCCTGCCAAGGTGCACCGACAGCCCGTTACTTCGATTTAGAATTTAATCGACGTCACACCGATGGAGTATCTACTTGCCTTTGACCAAACAAACAGAGATACGTCATTTGTACCAGCGAATTCGTTCCATTTCCTCGTCCCTTATCGTTTTTAATAGTCGTTCGTGAGAGAGGCGAATTCGTGGCGCGTCGCGCGGACCGCTAGTGCCATATTTGTCAGCTGTACGTTGCCGTGTTTAGAAGAATCGATAGTCCCCGGAAATAAAAGAATAATAGAACGCCCTTCTTCCCGCGTCCCCTTTTATGTACGTACGTCGCGAACTTTTATTTCACTTCGTACGAAATCGGCGGACCTCAAAGCTTTCTCGCGATGACCACTGCGGATGTCACGCGAGTCTAAGAGATGGTCCTCGAGCTTTCTCAACTTCACGCACGCCGATCTCCTCCCCGAAAACTATTTTCGTTCCTTTCTCCTTTTTCCCTTTATTTAACCTGGATTTCCGAAAGAAATTTTCCCTCGCAAGCCCCTCCTCGAATTTTTATTTCGACCTTTTGAAACCTCGCTCGGCAAAGGAATAAATTCTACGGTTCGAGGACGGAGTCCAAAAAGAGAAAGATCCCCTGAAAGCCCCCTTTCTTTTCCTTTTCCGCAGGATCCCCGACGCGAAGTCCCGAGGCTGCGAACTCGGGTCGAAACTCAAGCCTCAAATTTCGCAGCTCCTCTTATTCCGGGTAATTGGAATTTCTTTCCGCCGCCCCGCGCGTTCGCGCGTATCTACGCGCGAAATTCGCGCGACCCCGTTCTAGTCTAATGTGCGTGATCGATTACGTTTGTCATTGGAGAACGTTCAAGCTTGTCGGTAGTTGTCGAAGGGATGTATTGTAAATTGAACGGTGTACCGGCCGAGGGGCTAACGTAAAAAGAGCTTGTACGCTTTCGCAAACCATGGGAAAAAAAACAAACCTTATAACTTCGCCGCGCAGAGAGTTTAGTAGGAAATCGAGCGAATATTTTTTCTACGGGATTGAAAAATTGTCGGTCGCGGCCTAAACGCCGTTCAACTCTAGGAAACTGTTCAACCCTACGAGTGCCCTTAACGCATCACACGTTGATTCCTCTTGTCTGTTGTAAAGACGCAAGCAAATAAACGAAGCGATTGTGACCTTGAGCGACGTACCAGAGATGGGGGACCTTTTCCAATTTATTTTCCATCTACATTTTATCGACACAAAATTAAAACTATATAACTCTCTAAATTNTGCACGCCGATCTCCTCCCCGAAAACTATTTTCGTTCCCTTCTCCTTTTTCCGTTTATTTAACCTGGATTTCCGAAAGAAATTTTCCCTCGCAAGCCCCTCCTCGAATTTTTATTTCGACCTTTTGAAACCTCGCTCGGCAAAGGAATAAATTCTACGGTTCGAGGACGGAGTCCAAAAAGAGAAAGATCCCCTGAAAGCCCCCTTTCTTTTCCTTTTCCGCAGGATCCCCGACGCGAAGTCCCGAGGCTGCGAACTCGGGTCGAAACTCAAGCCTCAAATTTCGCAGCTCCTCTTATTCCGGGTAATTGGAATTTCTTTCCGCCGCCCCGCGCGTTCGCGCGTATCTACGCGCGAAATTCGCGCGACCCCGTTCTAGTCTAATGTGCGTGATCGATTACGTTTGTCATTGGAGAACGTTCAAGCTTGTCGGTAGTTGTCGAAGGGATGTATTGTAAATTGAACGGTGTACCGGCCGAGGGGCTAACGTAAAAAGAGCTTGTACGCTTTCGCAAACCATGGGAAAAAAAACAAACCTTATAACTTCGCCGCGCAGAGAGTTTAGTAGGAAATCGAGCGAATATTTTTTCTACGGGATTGAAAAATTGTCGGTCGCGGCCTAAACGCCGTTCAACTCTAGGAAACTGTTCAACCCTACGAGTGCCCTTAACGCATCACACGTTGATTCCTCTTGTCTGTTGTAAAGACGCAAGCAAATAAACGAAGCGATTGTGACCTTGAGCGACGTACCAGAGATGGGGGACCTTTTCCAATTTATTTTCCATCTACATTTTATCGACACAAAATTAAAACTATATAACTCTCTAAATTTTCATTCATATTAAATTGTATGTAATAAAAGAAAAATCCTCGCAATGTCGTCTTCTTCCAATTCGATTAATTCAGATGTAAATGAGGCCGCAGGTTCCCGATCTCTACGACATACTTTCACGATCGATCGAGGGCTAACGTTTTAACCGATACAACCATGGCGCTCTATTTTATTTGGTAGCACGATATTCGATGATGCCACTTGTTCGTACATCTAGTAACGCAGCAGGCAAGAAGAATCCATGACAATATATTTGACAAGTGGCATTAGAAAAGCGAGTGAAGGGAAGTAGCAACAAGAACCGAAGTCGTCGTGCTCGAGGGACAGGGTCTGCTGTGCTTAGATAACGAAAATCGGTGTTGGATCTCGGTGAAAAAAAAAAAGNCACGATATTCGATGATGCCACTTGTTCGTACATCTAGTAACGCAGCAGGCAAGAAGAATCCATGACAATATATTTGACAAGTGGCATTAGAAAAGCGAGTGAAGGGAAGTAGCAACAAGAACCGAAGTCGTCGTGCTCGAGGGACAGGGTCTGCTGTGCTTAGATAACGAAAATCGGTGTTGGATCTCGGTAAAAAAAAAAAAGATCGACGATCTTCGACCCTCTGCGTCCACTCGGCCACGCGAACGCGACCAATTTCGATTGAATAATTTCGTCGTCGTTAATTCGAAAACAGGGTAGCGGTGATCCGGAGAGAGAGGGAAGTCGTCGGCGCGTTTGCCCGGTGATAACGTCGTAAGAATTCCAAAGCGATACTATATTTATACGGAATGAGATGCGATCTCGGCGGAGGTAAATTTCTTACGCGGAGCGTTAGAACGTCGCCTTCGATTTACATATCATTTGTATTGAATTTCATTTAACGTCGGCTCGCTGAACAACGAGGGAAAAAAGGAACACCGATATATACAGAGAGAGAGAGAGAGAGCTGTCGGACCGTAGAGGGTGGGCCTCGCGTATCGATTGGCAAGAGGGACGAACCAACGGAGGAAGTTAACCGTGATATACTGCGTCGCGCGAAATAATAATTCTTACGATTAGAGGCACTGATATGTACATAAAATGCGTTCGGCTCGTTCTCCTCGAAGAGGAAAGAAGGAGAGGGAACCTTTTATCTGGAACTTCGTCCCGGATCGATCGAGGAATCGCGTGAGCTGGTTTCTAACGGAGGCTCTCTCCGAGGAGAAGAATTTAGGTGATCGATCTGCGAACTGCGGTCGAAATTTCGATCGGAGCTCGTCGATTCGTCGAAACCGCTTTAGGAAAGAATATTGTAAATATCGCCGAGGGATCTCGGGTCTTATTTCCGGCTCGTTCCGTGAGCGAGGAAAGAGAAGAGACGCGAATTAAACAATAATAGTCGGGCTTAAGTTCTGAGCTCCGGTCGACTCGCTCGTACCGATAAATTAGTCGAGTTCTGGCTATTTTCGAGACGTCGTCGTCCTGAACGCGGTCGAAAATGAGGACGCGGAACCGAGAGGACCGGGAACTCGGTTCGAATGGAAGGTTGAAAACGCGCAGAATTATGTTACGCGGTATGAACCCGAAGAGTGGAGACGGTTGCGACGGAAAGTCGGCAGAGTATGGATACGCACACACACACACACACACACGTACACGCGCGCATACACAGTTGTACGCACACGACAGAGAGGAATAAAAGGGATGTCGTAAGGGTACGCTGATATATCTCCTCGAATTTTCAGAGAATTCACGGAAAAAATTCATGTACCTTTATAGGACCCTCTGTATCTACCCATACGTACGTAGGATATATCGATTTAAGGAAAATGAGAGAAATAAATGTCGTACGTTGTATATTTACACTATGTACTTTCTTTCACCCCAGTCGCTTGTTTTAAGCGTCCCAAACCAGACCCATCTTGCTTCCGGCGAAAGTTGTACTTGTCCGATAAAAAAAGGTCCTGCGCAATTTCCTTCTCTAACTCCACCTGTTAAGAAATAATTGGCGACGAATGAAATAATTAATTGTAGAGGAACTAATTCTTGAAGTATTCGAGATAGAAGAAAATTGTATATGACCTTTCCTGCATGTAATAGCAGTATCTATATGGATCGTGAAATAAAAATGCCAAGATTTCTTTCCTTCCTTTTATTAATCTTTGATATTTCTCTTTATGTATCAAACTCCTTCAGCTTCGAATTGACCGACGAATCGAGAGCTAAATAAATACAGGTGAACAGTATGATGTCAAGAGCCAAGAATAATGAATTCTTCACGTATAGGTTCAGAGCAAACTGTTCGAAGCGATAAGATAATCAAAAGAATCAGACTAATTTCGAATTCCTCTATATAAGGAAGTCGGAAACATAATTGTCGAGTGTCGATTAAAGAACCGAGAATGGTGTGCGTAAAATTTTTACTGCTATTCTGTACATTTGGTTTCCCTTTACAAGGGATTTATGGGCATGGAACGATGATGGATCCTGTTAGCAGAAGCAGCATGTGGAGGAAAGGATTCCCTAGCGAGCCAAATTACACCGACAACGAATTAAACTGTGGAGGAATATTCGTAAGAAAATTGCCAAAAAGATTTTCATAGTAAAATAGATAGATACATTGACAGACAGTCATAGTAAATTTTCATAGTAGATAATAAAGGCGTATGGAAGTATAAGATTGCGAATCTACAGAAAAATCAAAGATCAGAATGATAAAAACAAATAGTTAATTGTTCGTTTTACGTCATATAGATTCAATTCTATCTGAATAAAGGAAAGTGTGGCGAGTGCGGTGACAATTACGCTCTGCCGCGTCCCAGACCGAACGAGAACGGTGGCATTTACGGAAACAATACAATTATCAAAAAGTAATGACTCGTGTTTGTTTTTTTTTTCTCAAAAATATTTGTTATTTGTTTCTCAAAAATAAAAATATATAGAACAGCAGTAAAAATAATTATTCGCATCTTACAGATACGTAAAAGGAGGAATCGTCGACGTTAAAATAAAGTTGACTGCGAATCATAAGGGAAGCTTCAAGTTCGATCTCTGTCCTTTGAAACGAAGTAGCGATCTCGAAGACGAGGAGTGCTTTAATCGGTATCCGCTTCGATTAATCAACGGCGATTACGAGAAGCGGATTCCGAGCGACAAGCTGAACTTCAACTTAGGTGTTAAACTACCAAAAAACGTGGTTTGCGCCCATTGCGTGTTCAGATGGACGTACCGAGCCGCGAATAATTGGGGAGAGTGCGACGACGGGACGTCAAATTTGGGCTGCGGCCCTCAAGAGACTTTCAAAAATTGCGCAGACATTTCGATCGAGAGTCAATAAAAATAATTATAATGTTCGTTGTTAAAAATCTTATTACGCCGCTGTTACACAACTGGCATTGTTTTTCTATCCGAATGTCGTCGATGCCACTGAGAGGAGACAAGGATTGTTCATTGTTCGACGCGCGTAGATAATAAATAATGCAAGAGGAAGATAAAACAGAACCGACCGATAATGGGCAGCGAGGTGCAAATTAACGGAATGCGCGTGCATGCAGATTACTCGGCACGCTTTCACCGCGTCTTTTCTCCGTACTTTAGCCTTGGCCATCCTTGCGCTCGTTACACTTTGCAACTCCACGTTTCTTTCCGCCACGTCCGTCGCCAGTGAATACCCTTGAAAATGAATTCGTAGGAAACGGATCCTGTGACTGGGTCCGTGTTTCGGTCGTCTATTAACCACCGCAGAGCGATCAGTATTCGACGACCTTGCTGACTATGAATAATCCGGTTCGTTGCGACGCAATCGTCGATCCAATGATCCTCGAACCAATACTGTCTCTGGGAAATCCAAAACGTGTCCCGATGACTCACGCTCCGTGAAGACGATCTCGTCAGAACTTTCGAAACGGAAAGATTTAACCTGAAACAGGTTTAAAGGAAGTTCCGTCTAACTCGGAACGCGGACGTTCTCACAGGAAGAGAAGCCGTGATATAATTGAAGCGTCAAAAGATTACTCTTAGTCGTAAAAGTAACGTAACACAGAAAACAATTTTCTAACGTCTAAAGAGCTTGAATCTAGTTCACCGGCTGCATGACATAAGACACTAACACCGGCGCGGAGATCATTACGGACTTGAGGCTGTGCGCGTGCACGGCTACGTAGAACCAACTCGCTTTTTCCCCGTGAAAGATTTCTCCCGGCAAACTTATGTTAGTCGAGGCCGTCCGTCCTCCACGGGACTCGACTCTACCGGGTGACTCATTACGAGAAAACGTCGACGTTATTTAATTTTCATCAGGAATTATCCATTATGCAACGAGATTGCAAATTCTATTACTAAACGGTTGGTTCCAGCGACGTTTTAGGTGAATCAGGACTTCAAGTTCAGAGAATTGTCAAGAGGTGTGTCGTCACCCTGACCTACTAACACTTTCTCTTGGTACAAGGAACTCAGTCAAAAGTATGAAAAAGGAGTGTTGAGTAAATTGGCATTGATTTATTAGAACAGTTAAGAAATTATTGTGATGTTAGAGATTTGTTGAAATTGGTCTTGTTAGTTTTAGAGTGACTTAAGTGCATTTGAAATTCGAGAACCGATGTGAGAATTGGTGCCAAGAATTGCATCTTAACTAGATGTTGAGTTAACTGGTATTGATTTATCGGAACACTTAGAAAACTACCATCAAATTAGAGATTTGTCAAAATTACTCTTATTGCCTTTAGAGTGACTTAAGTGCATTTGAAATTCGAGAACCGATGTGAGAATCGATGCCAAGAATTGCATCTTAACAAGATGTTGAGTAAACTGGTATTGATTTATCGGAACACTTAGAAAACTATCATCAAATTGGAAATTTGTCAAAATTACTCTTATTATCTTTAGAGTGACTTAAGTGCACTTGAAATTCGAGAACGGATGTGTGAATCGATGCAAGAATTGCATCTTAACTAGATGTTGAGTTAACTGGTATTGATTTATCGGAACACTTAGAAAACTATCATCAAATTAGAAATTTGTCAAAATTACTCTTATTACCTTTAGAGTGACTTAAGTCCACTTGAAATTCGAGAACCGATGTGAGAATCGATGCAAGAATTGCATCTTAACAAGATGATGAGTTAACTGGTATTGATTTATCAGAACATTTAAAAAACTATCATCAAATTAGAGATTTGTCAAAATTACTCTTATTACCTTTAGAGTGACTTAAGTGCATTTGAAATTCGAGAACCGATGTGAGAATTGGTGCCAAGAATTGCATCTTAACAAGATGTTGAGTAAACTGATATTGATTTATCAGAACACTTAAAAAACTACCATCAAATTGAAAATTTGTCAAAATTACTCTTATTACCTTTAGAGTGACTTAAATGCACTTGAAATTCGAGAACCGATGTGAGAATCGATGCAAGAATTGCATCTTAACTAGATGATGAGTAAACTGGTATTGATTTATCAGAACACTTAAAAAACTATCATCAAATTAGAAATTTGTCAAAATTACTCTTATTACCTTTAGAGTGACTTAAGTGCATTTGAAATTCGAGAACCGATGTGAGAATCGATGCAAGAATTGCATCTTAACAAGATGTTGAGTAAACTGTCATTGATTTATCATAACACTTAAAAAATGATCATGAAATTGAAAATTTGTCAAAATGACTCTAATACAAATTCATTGCCTTCAGCCTGGAAGTGCACTTAAAATTCGAGAACCGATGCGAGAATCGATGCGGGAATTAGATCTTAACAAAAGGATCCGAGCGAGTCTATTTAATTTCCTTACGGGAAGCCCAGGGAGGTAGTGCAACGAATTTCAAACGAATCCAGCGAGCTGTTGCGTTGCATCGACCCGTGATTCCAAGGCGTGTGCTCATCGCGATGCACAGCTCGAACAATTGTGTGTTAATTGGTTCGTAAAAAAAAAAGAGTTTCCTGGAGAAGAAAGGCTCGATTGTCTTCGGCCGTCGCGTCACTTTGTAAGGTGAAACTGTTTTTAAAATTGGATCCGACCGGCGCGTATTGCCCGGATCGATGAATGATGAAAATACGTGGACGACAAGTTACACTTTCGATTTCACCGCTTTCGCCGAGGAATGCTGCTCGGTATGTCCTTTGATTCGTGGCGTACGATCTAATATTCACGCCATACACGCGAGTTAATTGCGTAGAGATAAGATATTGCACAGAGAAGACAAAAATTAATGTGAATATTCGAATGAAATGAAATAATAAATTCAATTTTATTTATTTAATCGTGGAATAGAAAATCCTTTAATTACAATGAAATATATAGAAAGCTTTGTTAACAACTTTCTTCAACTAATTATCAACTTATTACTAAAGAACAATAGACGATCAGCTTTCTTGTCTGCAATTTACACTCAACTTTATTCCTCCCCTTATTTTTACATCGTATGAATTACATACATTCTACATTACATATACATTACATATATTTAGCTAAAACCGTACAATATCTAATAATAGTAAATTATTTAGGACGAAGGAACACGTGAGTGAGAACAATTATAAACCAAGTCGATTTCTGGGCCGAAGGGCTGAAATAAAGCGTTTCCATATACAAGCACGAAACGAGCTCGGGTAAACTTGATT
>SMSR01015735.1:0-14518 GCA_019453355.1 Ceratina japonica
TACTGTCAATATTTGTCGTATATACAGGGTGATAACGCGATTTCAAACAACTTCTGCAACTGTTATTCGAAATAGACTAAAGTGTTTCAAACAGAACTTGCGTGGTTTCAAAGAGCACACATAATTCTGTGATCACTTTGTCGTTAATCTGGTCAATAATTTAATGGCTGATACTAGAGACTAAAATAAGCCGAAAATAAAGAATACTAATTTTGCATTCGAAGCCTCGTCAATTAATTATTAAGCGTTAAATAATGGCCCCTGAAGGTAAACAACGCGCGTACAAATTAACATTTTTTTTTTCAAAATTTACAGTTCTTTTAATCTGAAAAAATTATTTCATATTCTTTAAGAAATTTTATGCAAAAAGTGATGTATGAGTTTTCTTCGTAATACTTCAAATCCCCTTCAAAGATCAAATTTTCGAAAAATCACGATTTTTTAATTTCAAGAATTTTCTTCTCAGAAATCATGAGTTTTATANTACAAATTAACATTTTTTTTTCAAAATTTACAGTTCTTCTAATCTGAAAAAATTATTTCATATTCTTTAAGAAATTTTATGCAAAAAGTGATGTATGAGTTTTCTTCGTAATACTTCAAATCCCCTTCAAAGATCAAATTTTCGAAAAATCACGATTTTTTAATTTCAAGAATTTTCTTCTCAGAAATCATGAGTTTTATAGAAAAAAATCAGGAATTACTTTTTGTTTCAAATTTCTCGAAGAATACGAAAATAATAGTTAATATATCCGGAAAAATGATAGAGACAAACATTGTTTAGTAACATTTAAATCTAATAATCTAATACTAAGATCTAATAATTAAAATTGAAATCGTCACGTTAAAACAATCACCCTGTATAATTATTGTAAGGAAAAGTTATGGATCGAATAATTAATTTGCACAAACTTTTTATAAAACCCAATCGGATGTTTCGTTCGTACGCTTGAAGATATGTGTATAAACCAAATAAATCAACGAATAAAACGATAAGAAGTTTTATCATAAACGGACACGTACAATTATTCAATTGAAGAGACTCGACATTTTTTATTACATACAAATTACACATACATTATATTCATGGATTGCTCCTGCCAATTTTTAATTACCAATACGTACATATATAAATTATTATCGAATCTCTCTCTCGTGGTGAACATAATGAGACCATCCATAAATTACGTCACACGAATTTCATGATTTTTGGACCCCCCTCCCCCGCTTCTCGCACGTGCTCACATTTGTGTGATGTCACATATTTTGCAATTTTTAATTTACGAATTATTAAAAACACAACAAAGAAAAGACGTTAGCATAATCTAAGATTAATTTAACACGTTCACGCCGGAACCGATTTTCCACGTTTCTCCTCGTGGGGCGGCGCTCGGTCGCTTTGCAAGCTTTGTAATTGAATTGTGATCCACCGGTGGGTCACGCCGCCCGATGGGGTGGGGTAATCGAGCGTGACCGTGTTAAACGGCGTGACGAATCCATGACAATCCACTTATTAAAAGGATAAGGACTATCAAGGATGCAGTTAGACAATTTATTTTCTCCAGCTGAATAAAAATTTAATTAATTCCATGATTAATTAATAATACACTGTGATCCACGCGGTTTTGTTCTAGATTTTAATAATAGTGGCTGCGGTTTATTTTTAGCCGAAGTTACAACACTAATTCTTATCGAGTTCGGTTGTTACCTTATGCAATATTCTTTCGCTTATCGTTCTCGTAAGGGTTACTAATTGTAAGGAAAAAATAAAATGCACCTTCGCGTGAACACGAGTCAGCTGTACACCAACTGATTTATTAACACGTTCACGGAGGAGTGACCCACCGGTGGGTCACGCTCGATTACTCCATCGGGCGGCGTGACCCACCGGTGGGTCACGCTCGATTACCCCATCGGGCGGCGTGACCCACCGGTGGGTCACATTTAAATCAGACCGCTTACGAAGTAAACCAGCGCCGCCAGATGAAGTGGAGCACGAATTCGACCGCCGCCCCGACCGTGAACGTGTTAAGGTTGTACTCCCCCAGCTGTATAGTGTGTGTAAAGTTTGGCGCCTCGTAAAATGCCCATACAAAAGTAAAATTAATATTATATATATTTTTATTATTAAATTATGTTATATTATTATAACATAACGAAAGAAAAAACTGAAAAAGTAATAATTTATTATGATTTTAACGATTTTAATTAAAAATAGTCTCAACTTCGTGTATTTTTGTCAATGGGTCAATAATCCCATTATAAATGTATATGCAAAATTTAAATATAATTTGCGAGCTAGTTTTAAAGTTACGACGGAATTACGGAAAAATTTAATTCTTTTGGGATTAAATTATTTTTAATTGTAATTGATTAATTAGGTATAATTTGACGTATTCACAAGTACATGCCATTATTTTTTAAACATTGTTTTTTCAATAATTCCAACAAAATTAGCCATATTTCTCGAATCTCCATAAGAACACATATTAACTTTAAATTACTATATCTTTAAAACTAACTCGTAAATCATAGTTAAATTTTGCACATACATTTATAATGGCATTGTTGACTCACTGGCAAAATTTTATTGGGCTGACATTACTTCCAGATATGGGGAGTACAACCTTAAATGAGGTTCGGATACTTTGGTGAGCGAGTGTAAATGATTTCGATGACTATCATTGGGTTAACGATGAGCTTAATTTATCGGCCTGAGCTGTGCTTCGGAGAAAGCCTGAATAACGATTTAACGGGGCATTGCTACACATATGTATGTATACATCTATGTATATATGTATATACGTATTCGTTTACATTTTACACTACCACGCTATATTATGTGCGATCATTTTTACCATTTAAGAGGGAAACAAAGTGATTTGTACAAAAAAAAAAAAAACAAAACAGAGAGGAAACAAGCGAGAATTGTTTACATTGCGAGCTCTCAAGTTTACCGAGGATGAGTTCTACGTAAATGTAATTTTACAAGGTGTTACGGAATTTTGTTACGAACAACTGCGTCTTTGTCGAATTTATTCAAATAAATTCCGATTAAAGTCAGATTTTATATATTATTCTGTAGCATATTAGTTGCTGGAAAATCGTATTAACGTTTAAGTGCGAAAGTAGACTACACGTACGTACATACGTATAGACTAGACTGCGGATTTTCATGAAGAACGAAACGAACGCAGAAATGAAGGGGAAAAAATGAATTGTAGATTTTATTTTATTTACGGAATTCTACATATTCTTTTATCGTTTGTGTATTGTAATATACAAATTCTGATAGTTTACATACAGAGTGGGGCACGATATTAGAACCGATCTCATTTAAAGTAATTGTTTTTGTTTTTTTTTTAGAAAAAAGGGCAAAATTCTCAAATATACTCTTAAATAATGTGAATAAATTCGGTTCAGAATTTTCGGACCTCAAGAATAGCAGAAATTAAATATAGCACAAATTGCAAATTGATACCTTATAGCATGTACAAACTTGAAGTTTAGCCATTTTTTCCTACTTGGAATTCGTGTGAAAAAATCTGGAAAAATTCTCAAATACACTTCTAGTATACTAGTATATCACCTACTTTTTTCAGAATTTTCTGACCAACCGAATTGCGGATATTAAATATGATGTAAATTACGAGTTGATAGATGGCAAAACATACAAACTCAAAGATTTACAATTCTTTTTCAATTTCAAGTTGCTATGAGAAAATCTGAAAAAATTCTCAAATGTTCAGTTGGTATAGTAGCATATTGTCTATTTTTTTTCAGAATTTTCTGACCACTCAAACTCCAAATACAATATAAATTGCGAATTAAAAGATACTGGTATACACAAGTTTAAAGTCTAGCAATTTTTGTTCATTTGACTTTGCTATAATAAAATCTGGAAAAATTCTCAAATGTACACCTGGTATACTAGTGTATTGTCTATACTTTTCAGATATTTTTAACTACTCAAAATTGAAATATTAAATACAATATAAATTGCGGTTTAAAACATGCTGGTCTAAATAGTCTCATTCGAAATGGACCCAATTATATGCCCCAACCTGTATAGTTTTAAGCATTGTGGTATATAAATTTTATCGAATTTTTCTATAAATGCATGAAATCCGTAGTCTGGTATAGACGATTTGAATAATTTTGCCACTACTGTCTCACCGACGCGAAGTTACAGTAAAAAAAAAAAACACTGAAGCTCTTTGTATCTGGATGAAAATCAAAGTAAACAAAGATGATTATTACAAAGGTAATTACCTATTACATTCCTTATTGTGTCTTCCTTCTCTTGCCAAATCATTCTTCTGAGAAGTGAATAAATAATGCACATCGCATTTTGCAATTATTGAGGAAATATTTTAAGGAAAACGTCCCAATTTCTATTCTCTGACTTGTTATTTTAGAATTTTTATATGTAATCTTAATACGATAATAATTTTTTATTCTGTATTTAAGTTTAAATCAGTGAGCAGAAAGCGTGAAAAATAAATTCTTTTTCTAGATGCTGGAGTGACTTAAGTAATAAATTCGTAGTTTATATTATATTTAATATCTTCAATTCTAGTAAGATGAAAATTCTGATAAAAATAGGTAATATAGTAGACTACGGGAAGTATATTTGAGAATTTTTTCACATTTTTTCATAATAAATCGAAACTGAAAAATATTGGTAGAACTTAAACTTGTCTTTAATAATTCGTAGTTTATATTATATTTAATATTTGCAATTCTAGTAATATGAAAATTCTGATAAAAATAGGTAATATAGTAGTCTACGAGAAGTATATTTGAGAACTTTTTCAGATTTTTATATAATATATTGAAGTTGAAGAAAATTGCCAAAATTTTAACTTGTCTTTGCTAGCACGTATTAATTCGCAGTTTATATTATAATTAACATCTGCAATTCTAGTTATCAGAAAATTCGAATAAAAATAGATATTATCCTATCACATGTGGAGTATACCTGAGAATTTTTTCAGATTTCTTTATAAGGAATTGAAGTTGAAAAAAATCACCGATGTTTTAAAATTGTGTATACTAATATTTATTAATACGTAATTGATATTATATTTAATATCTGCAATTCCAGTAATCAGAAAATTCGAATAAAAATAGATATTATACTATCACATGTGGAGTATACCTGAGAATTTTTTCAGATTTCTTCATAATAAATTAAACTTAAAAAAATTGCTAGAATTTGAACTTGTCTTTACTAGCACGTATTAATTTGCAGTTTGTATTATAATTAATGTCTGCAATTCTAGTAATCAGAAAATTGTGCCGAAAATAGATAAAATGCTAGGATATTATTAGTTAATTTAATATTTTCAGAATTTTTCATAACAAATTCAAACGATGAAAATATCCAGTGGTTCGGATTGAGAACCACTGTCGGGCACCGGTGCCGTCGGACACGGCCCTGCTTGAAATCCATTCACAGAATGAACGTACCGCGTTGCATTCTGTTCATGTAGGTACTTACTCACTTAGTAGTGTCATGGAGGTAACATGGCCGAAGAGACGCGCCTAGTTCGCGTTGAGGAGAGACTAAAGATAAAAATCGGTACGGGAAATCGTCGAAAACGTGGTTCCAGTGTGTACGTGTAAATCGGGCAGTTAACCGTGGCCGCGGGTTGACGTTGCGAAAAAAATGTCGGTAGAAATTTCGAGTTACGTCCGCGGACACGCGTTTTCGCTGGCTATAGTTCCTCGGATGTCATCGAAATTCGGCTCCGACGGCACCCGTTACTTAAATAGAAACCGCTAATTCGCTAATCTAATCGACGCAATTCCGCGGCTTCCTGCCCCGATTGGGAAATAACGTCGCATCGGCCGCGTCGGAGGTGGCAGTTCTGTGAAATTTTACCGATCAACACATACGTACAAATTTCCCGACTCCCACGCACCTCGTCCCCGTGCGAATATACGCTCGTCGTCGAGTTAACGCGAAAAATGTTTGATCCCGCACGTGAAACCTGCTGGGAATTCGTTCGACGGATTTTCGGGGCACCGCCGATCCGACACGATCGCTGACACTCTCGCCTTTTGAGTAATAACCGTGTCGTGCATTGTTTTCCCTGTGACACAGTTTTGTTACATGCATACAGATTCTATGAATGCAGAAAGCGACGCATTATTTCATTATCTATCTTCACACAACGTTTTCACCCGAGCCTCGCCGTAGGAAAACCTCTTTCCACGTTATTTACAACTCGTATTGTAGAACGTGGGTTCAGTTATTTACCTCTGTTCGTACAACTGGGACGTGTTAATTCAGATAAACATGAAATCGTTTCAAGTTTTTATGTTTTCAATACATAGTTCGATCTAAATAATATGTTATATCAGTTTTTATATGAAAATACGTGAATAATGAATATTAAATTGATGTAGTCAATGTGAGAAATCTGCAACTTTAAGTACAAAGCTTGAATTTGGTTAGTTACCTCTTTTTGTACAACTGGAACACGTTTAATTCACAAACAAGATATTGTTTCAAGTTTGTATATTTTAAACACATAGTAGGTTATGTGTTTAAGAAATTGATTCTTCTAGGTTTTAAATAAGAGCGTGTGACTAATGAATATTGCGTTGATTGTAGGTGAAGTGAAGAATTTGCAAAACCGAAGCCATGGATCTCCTGGTGGAAGAGACGTGTATTGCGTATTGTCTCTCGATCAAGAGGAAATATTTAGAACCACAACAATGGAAAGAACTCTCAAGTAAGCGTTCCTGATCTGTGGATTTTGTGCAGAGTTTAGTATCTAAGATCAGCTCATCATTCTTTATAAAAAGTATTAGATTATATCAGAAAACTGTTATTGTAGGATATTTCCATTTTAATTATTGGAGAGATGATAGGATTTGTCTGGAACAATTCTGAAACGTGCACCTGGTATATTAGAATGTTGTCTATTTTTTTTTCTAATTTTCTGAACACTCAAAATGCAAAATTTAAATACATATAGTGAACAAAAGCTCATGAAGTGTCAACAGGAGAATGCATGAAATCATATTTGTAAAATTAAATGATGTAATTACTAAACACAATTTCTTAAATTGAGATCCCCTACAATTTTATTTTGCATAAAAATCCACAATCTACCAGTAATTCTATCCAATACCTCCAACATTCTATCTAAAATANCTTTCTAAGATCAGCTCATCGTTCTTTATAAAAAGTATTAGATTATATCAGAAAACTGTTGTTGTAGGATATTTCCATTTTAATTATTGGAGAGATGATAGGAAGAGATCAAACATTGTATGCATTAGTATGTCACTTATTGAATCGTTGAAACGTTACATGTTATTACGATGCTATATCAATTATGATATGAAACGTCCTATCATTTATTGTACCATCTCTGTAGATTCAAAATAGGAGAATGCATGAAATCATATTTGTAAAATTAAAGGATGTAATTACTAAACACAATTTCTTAAATTGAGATCCCCTACAATTTTATTTTGCATAAAAATCGACAATCTACCAGTAATTCTATCCAATACCTCCAACATTCTATCTAAAATATATCTTCTTTGGTTTCAGTCCATTCTTTGGAGAAGAGTTCCAGTTTGAAGTGCCCCGGAAGTTTCGTTACCTTGGCATTTACGTTTACGACAGGGATAGACATTTGAAGCAAGATAAGATTCTAGGCAAGGTAGCGATAAAAAGAGAAGATTTAGCAACGTATCATAACAAGGAACACTGGTTCCCGTTGAGACCGGTCGACGCAGACTCTGAAGTTCAGGGTAAAGCGCATTTGGAACTTGCTTTTCAACCACAAATTGGCAGTGGTCAATCGAAGCTTACTGTAAGGTAATAATAAGCGTTGAATAATTTCCTAAAAACATTTTTAACAACTGTTTCAATTCATTCCCTTAATAAGAATTATTATAGTATTTATTCTAGTCTTATGGACCTAAGAATTCCTATTCTTCGTTTACACCTTGAAAAGCTAAATCATTTGCTGGAATTCATTTTCTCCGAATAATTATAGTACTTATGAACTCATGCTCTCCAACTATTATAGTATTTTTTATGCTATATGCTTATACTATAATTATTTGAAGAACCTTCTTCTATTGAATTGTCTAATTGGTGATTATTTTTGCAGGATAATAGAATGTAGCGAGTTAACTGTAAAGAATGGTGGCTGTGATCCGTTTGCAACTGTTACAGTCATTTATAGTAATGGTAAANTTCATGCTCTCCAACTATTATAGTATTTGTGAATTCATTTTCTCCAAATAATTATAGTATTTATGAATTAATTTCCTCCAAATAATTATAGTATTTATCCTAGTCTTATTGATTTAAGAATTCCTGTTATTGGTTTACATCTTGAAAAACTTAATCATTTGTTCTTCGAGCATCAACGACACATTTTTATAATAGGATTAAGAATAAGACTGTAAAATTATCGATCTATAAAATAATTAAATGTATTAAATTTTAAATAATAACGTATTTCGATTACTGCAACTTTTATAAGAATCATATATTACATATTGCACAAAATGAAGAACCTTTTTTTATTGAATTGTCTAATTGGTGATTATTTTTGCAGGATAATAGAATGTAGCGAGTTAACTGTAAAGAATGGTGGCTGTGATCCGTTTGCAACTGTTACAGTCATTTATAGTAATGGTAAACAAGTATTAAAGCGCACGAAAATTAAAAAGAAAACAGTATCCCCATATTTTAATGAGATATTCGTCTTCGAGGTAAGTTCCAGTAATGTAAGTCCTACGATACAGTTATTAAGTTCGTTCGATCTTGCAGCCAGAAATAATCGAATCCAAAGAGAAGGATATCTCCCATTATCCTGTCGAGCGAGGAGAAGTGGGCGAAGTAGTCGTAGGCTTGTGGCATGCGTCTCCTGGTATGGGAGAGCAGCCAGCTTTCCTCGGCGAAGTTAGAGTTACCTTAAAGGGTCTACAAAAACAACCGACTAGTACAACAACCGCATGGTATGTTCATCACATTATTTATATCAAGAACGTTGAAATTAAATAATATGATAAATCATATATTATTACATTTAAAATCGTAGTTTGTCGTTAAAATACTGAGAACTGAAACTTTAATCTTAAGATTCACGTATTTGTCAAAGGAATGTCTATCTATTTACTTGTAATGTTTGATAATAGGTACTTTTTACAACCTAGAGCGGTGAAACATCGTCCAAGTAAAATTTCGCACAGTTCTACGCCACCCGGTGCTGTTCCATGCTTAGGATCTCTGAGGTTGAAGGTACATTACACGGCGGATCACGTTTTCCCATCGGCGATGTACGACAGGCTTAGGAATTTGTTGTTACAAAGCGTCAACGTCCAGCCAATAACGTCGTCCGCTGTTTACATCCTCGGCGAAATCGTGGCGAGCAAAATGGAAGCTGCCCAACCTTTGGTTAGGCTGTTAGTACATTACGGACAATTAGTTTCCGTAATGCGTGCTTTAGCTAGTCATGAAATCTCGAAATTGACGTAAGTACAAATGGAGACCTTGAACACTAATTGACCCGTTCACAAATCGGTTAACTCTACTTTTTGAAAAATCTTAAATTTAAGTGTAAAAGCACTCGTTATAATCAAATATATATTAGTGTCCTTTGACTCTTTAAACATCATTTTATGCATTTTGATATTTTATGAATTGTTATCCACTATTTATATATTTTTCATAAAATTTGTATATATTCAGTTTTGCAACAAATGCATACAATTTATTCCTTACTAATTTACTATTTGTTTACTAATTTGTCTAGTAATAATCGATGATTTCATTATTTGCAGCGATCCGACAACTATTTTTCGTGGAAACACGTTAGTGAGCAAAATGATGGACGAGGGTATGAGACTGGCGGGCCTTCACTACTTGCACAGCACGCTTCGACCCGCTATGGAACAAGTTTTCTCCGAAAAGAAGCCGTGTGAAATAGATCCGTCGAGGGTGAAGGACGCTAATACGATTCAGACGAATTTAACTAATTTAAAAGTATGCGAATAAGATTTACTGCTTTTTTATTCTAATTAAACTGTGGATATCTTTCGATGTGCAATTCAGTGCATTTATTTTTTCGGGTGCAAAGTAAAACATTTATGGTATAAGTTTAAAACATATATATAGAGAAATATTTATTAGATTTATTAAAAACGTTGTGTTATGTCCAGTGTTTGGCAATAGTGACTCTCGGGAGTCACGGGAGCTTGGATGTATATATCATAGTGAGGAAAGAAAGTATTATAGGACATGTAGACAGTTTACAGTTGCAAGTCACGTACAGTCTAATCAAAAAATGCCAAAACAAGAGATTGAAAACTTGTCGGTTAATGATTTTATCGAAACATATTATTATCTAGAAATAGAATTAGGGCCCTAATCGAAACAAATGGGAGGCCTGGTGCACTTCAACCGATAATTAAGTCAATTTGTTGAACAGGAGTACGTCGAGAGAGTGTTCACTGCTATCACAACGTCCGGCGTACGGTGCCCACCATTGATGTGCGAGATGTTCTGGAGTTTGAGAGAACTCGCGGCGACCCACTTCCCGAAAAACAAGGAAGTAAGATATTCGGTGATCAGCGGATTTATTTTTTTACGATTCTTCGCGCCTGCGATATTGGGTCCAAGATTATTCGATATTACTACCGAACAAATTGTAAGATTATCGTTAAAAGAAAAACAGTGAGTCTGTCCGTTTGTCTGTCTATCGTATGTAATGAACGTAACCGTCTTCGTTGCAGGATTCTCAGACTAATAGAACGTTGACGTTAATCTCGAAGACGATTCAGAGCCTGGGTAACCTGGTGAGTTGTAGGGGCGGTGCAGGTAGCGTTTGTAAAGAGGAGTACATGGAGTGCGTATACAGGTACAAACGAATAACGTTCGCTGATTAATTATAAGTGCGGACTAACAGATTTCGTATATTATTTATAGATTAATCTTTCAGAGAATTTTACACGGACAGGCATATACAAGCTGTCAAGCAATTCCTGGAGTTGATATCCACTGGCAGCAGCAGTACCATCGCGAAGCAGCGGACGAGCACTCGGGAGGAACAGCCGATCGTGTTAAAAGAAGGGTATGTACGAGCATTCGTGTACAAAAATATACACTGTGCTATATGACTAGAAAATAATGAAGATACCGTTAATACGCGTTATGGCTTTGTTTCGAAAAGCGTTTATAAAATTTGAGACTGGTTTTTTATGTGTTTCGATTTTAAGATTTAAAGATTTAGATTCCATTCCTTCTGAAAATTTGTGAGAAATCTGAAACTGTATGTACATACTAGAGGTGTATCAATGTCATTAAAGTTCATATTCATAAAGCTACGAAAACTCTGTCGAATACTCGGATCGGATAGGAAATCGAGTTTTCATCTGATTCGATCGTCGAACTACCCACAGATTCGAGCATTTTCGACGTCTCTAGTAGATGCAAGCAGTCCATACGTTTGTCACTTATTTTTCTGAATTGCCAGCATTATTATTAAATCTATGAAACTGAATACTATTATCGCTAACAAAAAGCATTCCTAATAGAATATATTTTCTCTTCATGCACTCCACTGATCGTAATAAGAGGTTCGTAACAATATCCCGTTGGTAATAGGAGATTGTTCCGTGGGTTCGGCGAGTTATCAACTGTACTTTAATTACAGAGTAATGATTAAAAGGGCCCAAGGTAGAAAGCGGTTTGGACGAAAGAATTTTAAGCAAAGATACTTCAGGCTCACCACGCAAGATTTAACTTATTCGAAGACTAAAGGTAAAACACGCCCGTTTCTAAGAATTTTAGAAGTCACAATAAATAGAATGAAGTCTGCACGTGGGATTGCAGTCCTTGTATGTTTTGATGCGTTAATTACGAATCTGAATGAGAGGATCGGAGTTGGAAGGGTAGTGTCTCAGAATAGCACAATAGCGGATACGAAAACTGGCGTCAAAATACATGAGAAAACATGAAGTTCGTCCCATGTTCAGACTACTTTCTGTTTGTAAGTCTCCTAATCTGAATAAACTCATATTTAGTATTTTATTTTTTAGGGAAAGAACCTTTATGTCGAATAGCTCTCGAAGACATTTTGGCCGTTGAGAAGCTTCAGGAAGATTCGTTTAAAATGAAGAACATGTTTCAAATTGTTCAGTCGCAAAGAGCGCTCTACGTTCAAGCTGGAAATTGTGTGGAGGAAAAGGAATGGATTGACATTCTAACAAAAATTTGTCGTACCAACAGCAATCGATTAGAGAAATACCACCCAAGCGCGTATATCAACGGCCATTGGCTTTGGTACGTTATACATTTTATTATACGTAGGCTTCGATTTTTTATGCATCTGTTTTTTATTTGGTTAACTCAAAACCCAGTTATTGGACATAATTTCCAAAAGTATTGGGTTGGCAACTTGAAGAACAGTTATGTACACCACGTAATTGGTCCCTGGAAACCATGTAACTCTTGTCTGAAACACTCGTTCCTATTTGACAAAATGTAAAAATTATTCAAATGGCCTGTTTTATGTGACTCACCCTGTATATAATACAAAATGATTAATATGTTAACAAAGGGAACTATAAACATACTGATTATTAAACTTCAAGATTATATATCTTTAAGAATCGGTTTTGTAATATCTACAATTTTGGATCAAAGTAATAGACGATATGCTAGTATGCGAGTACACTTAGCAAATTTGTCAGGTATATCAAATTCCAATGCATAAATTTGATTTTCAGCTGTAAAGCGGTAGTGGAAACCGCTCCGGGCTGTTGCGAGGTGTCTCCAGGCGTGGAAGCCGGGATGCGAATGGTCCTAGATCCGGACCGAGACCTGCAACGGATACACTCGTTGATCTTCACGAACATGCCGCGTCTCGAGACGCTGATGAACGCCTGCGAGTGCCAGGCGGTGTACGGCAGTAACGACACGTGCATCATACCAGGCGGTTCTCCCATCGAAGACGTGCCTTCTTGCATCAAAACACTGAACTCGTTGAGAGAAGTCGCGTATGCGTTGCAGCACGAGCACCGAGCCTACTTGAGGAGGTTGGCGCGCGATACCAAGTACGGGAGCAAGCAAGCTCCGATCGGCGACGACAATTACCTCCACCTCGCTGCCAGAGCTGGATTCGACAGTCAATTAACGAAACGCGCTTACGAGGCAGAAAATTCTAGCCAGCATTACATAGAGACGGATCATTGTTACAACAGCGGGCTGTCCAGGCGAATCGAGGATCAACGCTCGTTAGACGAGTCGTTGCGAATACGTTTAGACCCCGTGACCGTGCATCATAGGTACGAGAACGAGAACAATTTATTCCGGCGATACGAAAACAGCACGGACACCGTTCGGAGTATCCAGAATGATCTCAAAACGTTCAGGACTGATCAAAATTCCGAGAAGAATATCAATTTAGAAAATAATCGAATGTTAGACAGCTCGAGGGACGAGGTCACCGGTTCTGGGTTACCGCGGAAGTTTAATAACTACGATCATATCAAAATATTGAACGAATGCGCTGTTACGAAATTCAGGGGCGAAAAATTGTCCTGTAACCCACTGACCGACCATACTAACTGATCGCGCTGATTATTAGACTGCGGATTTCATGCATTTGTAGCGGAACGAATTCGATTTCCTGGTTTCAGTATGAAGTGGGTAAGGCTGTTTAGGCAGTCGGCGTGGATGCGTTACGTCAGCAGCTACTTTCCTGTTAAACTGGTGAAGACCGTCGACCTTGATCCAAATAGGAACTATCTGTTTGTCTATTTCCCGCATGGGGTTCTGGCTATGGGAATGTTCGGTGCCTTCGAGTATGAATACTCGGGCCAAAGGGAGTTGTTCCCGGGACTAGAATTCCGTCCCGTGACTCTGGATCTTAACTTCAAGGGGCCCATCTTCCGCGAATTGATTCACGTAATGGGTGCGCATCGTGCCGAACGAGTATTAGAAACACCGATAGAGAAATTCTACAGAACGTAGTAAACGTCTGAATTTCTGTTCACGAAACAATTCCTATTCACTGCATTCTTTTTTTGCTGTATACGCGATCTCGAGGCTGTATAAGTAACCAAATTGTTACCAAAATTTTAAGAAATGTTTAATATGAGAAGCAACCAATTTAGAAGAAGCAAGCGAAAGCATGGAAGTAAAATGTTTATTTTTAATTAAAAATTTCAAACATTTATAACGATAATGTAATATCCCGCGTAAAAATTGTAACAGTGGCCAATATTTTGGGAAAATATAAGCCAATCGCATGGCCAATTTTTTTGGCAATATATTGGACATATTCCGGTAGAGCACATTTGTGCCCATAATTATGAAAGTGGTCTAAGTCAAAATTGAAGAAAAGATGAGTTTATTAGTTATTTCACGTCACGTTACTTTGAACTAAATTAATTCAATGTAGTTTTCGTGATATTGTGAAAAATGAACCATTAGATAGTAATTGTTATTTCAACATTATATGGAATTCATTTAGTA